>NW_023608078.1:0-31795 GCF_013339725.1 Rhipicephalus microplus | reverse complement strand
GGAAACGAGATAACATTCAGTTTTCTCATGTACACTGCAAAAATAACAGTCAGGAGAAGCCTCCCTAAAAGCTTGTGTGAATAGGTACTAAGATATGAAGTTTGAAAATGTACTCTTGTCATTGTAGACTAAGTTCTCTGGTTGGGCATACTTTACTCTTCCACCGGTGTCAATGGTGCTGAAATTCCAAAGTGGCCGCTAGTAATGGAGAAGAAATATATTCGAACATCAATTTTTTCTTATTCTAGTACCAGTTATGAATTTTGACCCCGGCAATGCATGAGTAGAGGGCCAATCAAGATGTCTTTGCTAGCGTGTCCGCATTTCATTTAAGAATAGCCCCTTTTGTCCTGAAAGTCAAACTATACTAATCAAACATTTTGGGGAGGAATAATATTTTTAGTATTGCAAAAAAGTTGATTGCTAATTTCCTGAAAGGAAAACAAACCGATAAGTCATCTGTTCAAATTACTGTAGAACCAGTTAAAGACCTTGATTTGCAGAGTGCTATATGATCACTAAACGTTCTACCACAAAAATGGGCCCAAAATCTGGAAGGCGAAGGGCAAAAGCTGACACGTTGTTACATTTTCCTTCTATACACGCTCACGTTTTGGCCAGATCACATCATGCGCACGCCTAACTGGCGCTTCCACCCTCGCATGTAGAGCACGCCATCAAATCCCGCCGCCCTCGACGACCCCTCAAACCAGTGATGCGATGAATGAAGATCAAGTGATAAGCTTGCTGCAATCGCTTATGAGCACCATGCGTGTCCTACTGAGTAATATGAAGACTTCGGCTGCGCAGACCGCACTGCATGTGCTGGACACCCGGAGTCCGGTGCTTGCAGCTCTAAGGTAAAACCATGGCCAGCGAGGCACCATCGTTTCGAGCGGAAGTCAAGAATGCGTCTTTTTTCAGTGGAACGCCAGAGGACTGAAGTCGCGCATGTCTGACTTTAGACAATTTGTATTTGTGAACCGCTGCCCCATTATCGCGAGTTTTTGAACCCAACCTGTGTGCTTCAATCAAGCTGTCAGGATATGAGTGCTTTATGTCCTCCACTCACAGAGACTGCAGCAAAGTTATTGTAGTCATGCGCCATGACCTCACTTACGTTCACCACAGAGTCTCACCTGATGAAGGGAATCAGTATGTGTGCCTTACTGTGAAAAAGGATAAGGTTGCTTTCACGATTATCGGAGCTTACTTATCTCCATCAAGCCGCCTTGACTGGTAGCGCTTACGCGGTATTCTGACATCGACTCCAAGGCCATGGGTGATCACTGGCGACTTCAATGCCCACCATTTCCTATGGGGAAGCTCCAGGGACAACTCTAGAGGAAGAAAATTGGTGTCCTTAGCCTCGGAGTACGAACTCTGCGTTTGTAACAATAGAAGCCCTACATATTTACGCGGATCAGCCTATAGCAGCTGCCTGGACCTTACATTGGTTTCTCGCTCACTTACCAGAAAAGTGCACTGGTTTTCGGATCTGGAAACGCGGGGCAGCGACCATATACCAACTGACCTGTGTATAGAAGGTTTCACCAGCTCCAAGTCCTCAAGAGGCCTCAAGTACACCAATTGGCCGAAATTCAAAATGTTAATGGAAGACTGCTGTACCGACGGCTCATCATATAACCTAGAGGACTCGATAAAGGATGTCCTGCAAAATACCACGCATACACAATTGACTAGTCACAAGCGCACCGATTTCGACATCGAGCTTGAGAAACTTCGCGCAATACGCCGTCATGCAGACGAAGGTACCGACAGACAAAGTGCATGGATGATTTGAGGCTGGCTAGACGCATTCAAAAGAAAATGCAGCGGCACATGGATAAACTGGCTAGGCGACGTTGCACATCCTTTTGCGAGTCGTTGGATCCACGAAAGCCCCTATCACTGATATGGCGAACTGTCCGGGGTCTTAGCACAACCTTGGGTCAGCGACACCCGTTTACATCTCTGGCACTTCACCTTCGATGCAGAGAGATTGACGTCGCAGAATCTTTCTGTAGAAGAATTGCTGGTGATTCCAATTTCACAGTATCAAGAACGGGAACATTTGACAACCCACCGTCCTCACGTGATCCCCGTATGGAATGCCAGTTTTCTATGGATGAGCTAGAGGCGGCACTGGCTCTGTGCAGACTTTCTTCAGCACCCGGTCCTGACGGCATTACCTATCGTGCCCTTTGTAATCTTAGTCGAAGCTCGGAAGGCACTCTTACGCCTACAACGACTCCTGGCAGACTGGTACGGTTCCCCAGGCATGGAAGTCAAGTCGCCTCATTCCACTTCTAAAGGCTGGTAAATCTCCTTTGGATATTGCCTCATACCGTCCTATCGCACTGGCCAGTTGTGTGGGAAAAAACGATGGAACGAATGATTCTAACACGAATGGAGTGGTATTTAGAGCACTACAAATCTATCCAGTATCCATGACCGGATTCAGGCGCGGCCATTCGTCAATCGACAACGTTGTTGATCTGGTGACATATGTTCAACACCAGAAAGCCTGTAAGAGACTGTGCGCCGCCCTGTTTCTGGACGTTAAGGGGCTTACAACAATGTCACCCATGAAGCCATCCTTAGTGCTTTGGAAACAGTAGGTCTTGGTGGCAAGATATATATGTGGGTACAGCTACTTACAGCTGAGATCATTTTACGTGACGACAGCGAATGGCCCACACCTGATTATTACAGCAGCCGAGGAGTTCCTCAGGGAGGAGTGCTAAGCCCTACCCTTTTCAACCTAACTCTCAATGGTCTAGTCGAGCAGCTACTAGCAATATCTAACACCGGCAAGACACCAAGCTGCGCGCAATTCAGAGCATCAAGCCCAAGCCTTAGGATATGCCTTGGAGTACCCCGCGTTCTTCAACGGCTGAACCATTGCCATCGCTTAAGATCTCTCGATAAATACCATATTAGTACCAAGACAAGCGCATGCACCTCAGGCATTATGCCAGGCCCCTTCTCCCCACCTGCGAGCCTAGCTGCTGAAGGCCCCGCACGACATACGGCACTATTGTCCCAAGCATCGTTCTCTTGTTTGCCGAGACATACGCACCTGCATCAAAGCCACTGCTTCCTCCGTGGAGTTTTGAGCCGGCCGCGAGTTTCACTTAATGATTCCAGTAATGAGAGAAAATCGGACTTACCGAAACTCCCTGAAACGACTGAGTCTATTCCTACTAAAGAACTACAGTACCTCGTGCACATTTACACGGATGGCTCTACTACTCGCCGTCTAGTTCAGGTGGAGCAGTGGTTATATTATCACAAGGGGTAACTCGGTCGTTAGACTCTCACATGTGACAACTTCAACGACGGCAGAACTCGAGGCTCTGCGCATGCACTGAACACTCATCAATTCAGAAGAAAGACCAGGTAATGGGCTGTGTTTTTCTGACTCAAACCAGCGTTACAGTGCCTGATATCAGTTCTCCGACGCGGATGCCACGACCAGTTGACCTATCAAACCGTGAAACTTCACCACCTGTTAATACAAAAAGGCCATGACATCGTCTTTCAGTGGTTACCTAGGCATAGTGGTATAGGCGGCAATGATTCTGCAGATCATGCTGCTCGCACGTCACATAAAGAAGCGAACAGCATTCCGATACCGCTTTCAAGAGCGGATGCGTTGAGGCAGATTCGTCAACTGGCCCGCAGTCTCACACTGACTGAGTGGAACACACCAAGCATACGACGTACACGACTGCACGAACTCGACCCTTCACTACAACTCCGGCCTCCACCCGGCCTACATCGACGTGAAGCTTCGCTTCTCTATCGCCTTTGGCTGGTAGTTGCTTTCACGAAAGCTTATACCACGTTAATCAGAATTACTGACTGTGCGGTGTGCGATGTTTGCGGCACCGACGAAAATATCGAACACCTGCTGTGTCATTGTCCTCGATTTGCCTCAGATAGACAAGTACTTGCCAACGCAATGCGGCGACTGGATGATCGGTCTCTTTCTGTGCAGGTGCTATTACAGCAACGTACACATGACTCGACAGCCCACAAGGCAGTGAAAGCCCTGCTGTGTTTCCTAAGAAAGACAGGCTTGTGTGAACACCTCTGACATGCGGTAGAGTTCTACACGCTGCAGTGAAATTACTGTCAGTCTCTCCCCCACCCCCTTTTTCCCTCTCTTCCCTCCCTTCTCGTCTTTCTTTTTTCATTCCTTAATCCCCCAGTGTAGGGTAGCCAACCGGATGTCTTTCTGGTTAACCTCCCTGCCTTCTCCCTTTTTGTTGCCTCCTCCCCTCCTATTGTAGCATGCTCTGGGTACTTTTTATGATTTAGGCATTATCTCTGGTGCAAGGTAAAACTTTTCAAAAGCCAGTATTTTTTTATTGGCAACTCCAGTGGTCATATCAGCATCACGTCACCTTTACAGTGGTCCCCTAACATTGCAATACTGGGAGTTATTTTCACTGCATTTGGTGTACAGGACAGCATCTGCTGATACGTTGTACAAACTCTTGAAAGTCATATAAGATCAGCCAGGCACTTCGAATTACCCTTCTTGGTACGCCAATGCTTATCTCAAACGGTGTACTTCGAAAAATATTGGTACCTTTCCCATTCTGTTATGTCGCCGCTTCGATTCGGCAGGAAAGTGCAAAGCTGCTTCAGTTCATTTTTTTGGTCTGGTGGCACAGAATCATTATCTCGTCCGGCGCCAGCTCAACCACGAGATCAAAAGCGGTTTTGCATTTCCTGATGTTTCCGTCATGGCTTCTACCATGTGTTTCCGCACTCCATTGCGAATACTGAGCAATGATGGCACGCCCGCTCAGACACTGCCTTGCTACTATTTGTGGCCATCAATATGTGTCTTCCTGCCGGCTAGCGAAATTAACCAAGGTCCTGAATCAACTGAATTATCATCTTTGTATCTAGCTCTTTTGGCGTTTCCCCGATGGTTGGAGACTACGTGCCCAGAGATAGAGGTGGCTGAATCTTAAGTGGTGGACACAATGGCCTCTCTACTACGGCCCTCGGGGCCCCAGCATCGTCAATCTATTATGAACCGCCCTTGGAAACAAATAACTACAGCAGTGTGGCCAGGACATCTTCGGGACTTTATCTGGCAATTGCGCTGGGTCTTGCTCCTCTCTCGAGATTGGTTGCAGTAATGGCAGGCGGTTCGCAATACCACTTGCCCCAATGGCGTCATGGTCGAGACCAATCAACGTGCGAAAATTGAATATGTCCCGCCTTTTTTGGCGCGCGGTGCATGCTGATTTTTGAGGACAAGGTGTGCGAGCATTCGTGACCAACGGCCATTCCCACGCGGCACTTCTCGGCTCTTTTAATATTGCGGGGCTGTTCAGCCTTTGGCAAAAGTGATGCGAGGCCGTGACTGCGAACTGCCTTGGGCGTCCTTTGTGGCAGATAGTGGGTCAAATGAGACGAGATATTATTGCGTTCCTTTCTGAGGAGCTTTTCTTTATCGGCGAGCACGAGTTTCTACGGAATTGGTCGTGCCCTTTCGTCAATGTTAATCACGAAAGGGTAAAACTGATTCTTCGACCGACGTGGTGCTAAGCAGCACTCGTTGTGTAGTTATTCATAATTTCGTTTGCAACCAATTGTTTCATTGCATCTATTGCATCGTTATACCCTTGTATCAAGATGTTGCATTGAGATTTTGTGTACTTGTATGCCAATAGTGTCATGTGTATTATAACATTGATGTCTTCATTGCATTGTCGTAATGTTTGTCGTGGCACATAGATGTGCCGAAGTGTATGTTGCCTATTTCTGGAACGCTATGATACTTTTGTTTTCTGTACATAGCGTAAACCATTTTTATAAACACATATAACAGCCCGGGAGCTGCTAGGCTGGTAATTTACTCTCTTGCTCCAGAGTTTTACCTGTAATCGGGACGGCTCACTGCTCTCCCATAGTTGAGTGCGAAATACTCGAAATCGTTGAAAACTTTTTCCTAAATACACTGCTTGCATTGTACATACGCTTGAATAATAATGTATATCCTTTTGTGTACGCAAGGTATGTAAGATGAGGCCTGGAAATAAAATAGTCTCAAATCAGTTCGTGGGACGGTTTGATGCTCTTCTATGGTAGAGTACCAAGTACTGAAGATCGCAAACCAATTTAGCGGCGAAGCCCTTGAAGGCGTGGGTCGTGCATCCGCGATGTATTGGCCTCGAGGCATACTGTGGCGCCGCCTACGTGATGACGTCACTCATAAGATGCCGGGTTTTGCTGTCTGCTAGAACACCACATTTCGCACGCTTTTGCTGTAGATACCGTGCATGCTTCCCTTTGTTTTGAAGCTCAGTGCTTCAAGAAGCGGTAAGACCTAATAATACGTGCAAGCAAACTACAAATCGGTGCCCGCAGGGGCACTCTCGTGTATAATTTCCATCGTAAACTCGCGACTAACACCGGTGCCGCCAAGAGGGACGATGCAAGCGAGGCGAGCGCACGCATGCTATCTGTGACGTCTAAACGATCACAGTGCTGGCCTCTCTAGTGGAGTCCCTCACGGCCAATGTAGTAGTAATAGTCGTCGTCGAAGTAGTAGGTAGCCACATCTCGTTTAGTCGTTGGAATGATTGCTGGATGGCGGTACTTGTTATTATAAGTATATGATTAAAGATGCAAGGTGGCGGTACTCGAAATGTTCACTAGACGGACGGACGCATGGATTGGCAGACAGAGAAGCAGCCGCACGAATGGAAGGTCGCGCGCGGACGGACAAGCAGATATTCGTACAGACGCCGGACAGGTGGATGGACACGCAGACGAATGGATTGAGGCAGGGACAGATGTACAGACAAACGAACGGAAGCAGCACGACGAATGGCTTCGCCCGACTATCATCACTCACTCCGCGGATATGCTGTGATCTTTTTTGCTCTGAATGCGCTCAGCCCTCTCAATTCTTTTCTAAAGCATTCTGTGCACAAAGTATTTTACATTTACAACAAATTGCACATTATGTAGGAAGCGCTCTAAACTTTTCCAATGCTCCGTTCTTATCGAATGCATCTTAAAATGTTAACAACTGCCAAATAGACGACGCTCAGCTCAATTTTACTCTTTTATACACATCGTTTTGAGTGCAGAGAAGAGTGAAAATTAGCATACCTGAATCACAAAACACTGAGTGTGGGAAGATTTGTTCTTAATGTTTTCTTCTCTTTTAGTTGTTGTCGGAAGGGGGATCTACTCAGTGACGGCTTTTGCACTGAATGTCGTGCCGTGCTCACGCATGAATGTATCGGACAGCGAACTTTTTGCGCGTCGTTTCTGACGAACACACGCACAAAGGATATACGCTCCTTCACGTAGTTTTACAATAGCAAAGCCACCGCGCTTCAATATATCGACCATTCGAAACTCCCGGATGTGCTCGAGTTTTGATAGCCTTGTGAACGGTCCTTGCCGCTTGTCGCGAACCGAACCCCTCCTCGCATCGTGAGCTCCAGCCATAATAATCACCCACTCATTTGCGATTTGGGGCGATCAACGTGACATTCTGCGTTCCCTGCCGTCGCTATTGTTTAGGGCCGCGGGCATCTAACGTAGCCGCGCACGCGCCTAATGCGCTGATTAGTGTAAGTGTTATGTTTTTTTTGTAAATTGTACCCAAAGATTATTCGTTCTAATAATTCGCAATGTTCATATTCTGCAAAACTTCCGTATACTGGTATAGCGTGACGTGAGTAAGCGTAGTGTATTCAATTAAAATAAGTCCGCATTTATAGTGGTTCGAAAATGGGGATTGGCGGGATTGTGCTATTACAAACACTATTGAATGCACTAATCGAATGACTTTGCTTACAGTGCCTAAAAGTATAGTTTCTGGTCCTTGTCTTGGTTTTGTAGATCCTTTTCTGGTTAAGCACTCTCTCATTCCTCATTTCATTTCTCCCTCCTCCTTAACGCATTAGAAAAAAGGAAAAAACACCAGTATGCCGAAATGGGTAAGCTTCATAACTTGCGATTCTTACTTCCCCTCTCTTTTTTTTTTTTGGCATCTGTGTTCGCAAGACAGAAATACTGAAAGGTCAAAGCTGTCGGCTTCCTGCTGCACAAATAGCGTTGTTCGAGCTGTTGAGTGCGATTTTTGTTGGCAGCTTTTCGATAAGGGTCTAACCAAAGCGCAGTAAAACTGAAAAGCGTGGCGTAACAGTCAGTCATAACTATGCTTAGACGCTGCTAAAACAAAGAGTGTGAAGCGACTCAGTTTACCCAGAGCACGTACAAAAAGAAAATCGACAATGCTTTGTTGGCACCGGAGAAGTCATCGAGGATGTTTGTTCATGCTGCCATTGACAAAATCATTGTCACTACGCGGTGACCGACGCTATCTTGCTGCTGTCGGTACACACGCCCGCGTTCAAATTCAACACTGCATCACCAGCGAATCAACCAGGTTAAAGCGAGCGAGGGAAACCAAATCCGAAGTTGAAGTGTGGCAGTTTGGGCTAGTTGTATGGCATGACGATAGTTATAGCGCGAGAACAAAATGACGACACAGAGACAAGGACACGAATGACACGAGTGCTATGACACGAAAGACACGAAAGACAGTTAGCGCTCGTGTCTTTCATGTCCTTCATGTCTCTGTGTCGTCGTTTTGTTCTCGCGCTATAACTATCGTCATACCGAAGTTGAAGGCGTGCAAAACTATCGAGTGCACTTTAACAACTCAGTTAACTATATTGAATTACTATTTTTTGAAGATCGCTTAACTTGAACAAGTCCTAAGGACTTCACGTCATTCCCCTAGAGTCATTGGAAACCTTATGTTTGGAATCCTTCCATGTATGAGCTTTACCGATATGGGTTGAGTGTGTGCAAGCATGTGCAGACAAATTGATTATTTAGTGCATGCAATGGTCGATAGTATTTAGTCACCTAATAAGCTCATCGTTTTGTGGAACACATTCCGTCCGTTCAGAAGACACCGAGCTACTACGCTAAAGCAGCTTAGAATGCTCAATGTCTCTATAAACTTTTTGTCCGAAACACATTAGTTTTTCAAAAACATTACTGATCATTGAAGCAGTTTATGTAAGAAATTTAAGCACATATTATAGTAATCAAGCGGATATGCACCCTCGCATGTCTGAAACATAAGTATGATCACATTAATGTTGAAAAGACGGCGAATAAGGAAAGAAAGAGAGGACAGGCTAGCCCAAATAAAATTTCGCTTGCTTTGTCACTGAATGAACGTGGAATCAAAGGACGTGCATGGACAGCCATAATCACGGCGTTACCAAGGGCTGTTGCAAGGCTCGGACGACTTGAAGACGAGGTCACGTACGTATACCTGGGAGTCTCTCTGCATTAGGGCTGCGTCTCTGACGGGATCTTTTGCCTTCCTGGAAAGCGGACAATTTTCACTTCGGCTAAAGTTACTATCACAGATGTGACAGTGGTCAATGTTATTGAAAGGAAACACAGGAGCTCGTGGGCCTGCGTTACTCCAGCGGGCGGCTTCGCCGCGCGTTGAAGCAGTAGCGAGAGCCACCACAGTCTCTTATTGCGTCATCTCGGGCGGGCGTCTTGTGTCAGCGCTCGTCTTGGGTCTTCCTATTTCTCTCTCGTCGTTTCTCACGCTGTTCACCACGAGCAAACAAACATTCATTACTGATGTAGAACCAGCGGCAAGATTGCGACCCCCTCCGCTTTCAAGGCATTACCGCCATTGTGTAATCACCTTGAAGGGGGAGGGGGTTGCAATCTTGCTGCTGATTTCATATCAGCAACAAATGGTTGTTTCGCTCGCGCCAGATGACGTGGAAACAGACCGTGGTTCCACTCGCTCCCACTTGAACGCCCTGCCAGCGGCCGCCAGAGCACGCAGGCCACGCGCTCCAGCGTTCCTTTCATAAAAATGACACTGTACCTTTCAAAGGCAAAACGAAAAAAAGATTGCGAACGTTTGTGTTGTGGGATGATGTTCAACACTCGAGCGCTGCATGGGTGCTGTTATTTGCTATGATCGCTGTTATCAAGCTCATGTACGTGCACGTGCCCTAGAACAGAAGATAGTGCTTGAAGACATAGATATCTTATCACACCGTATTCTATCGTCACGGGACGTAACTTCGACGAATGGGGCTGACTGTAGTTCAAAGTTCAAACTGTTTTATCCGGCTGATCTTGTGGCCGGTCAACAAAAAGTCAGATTACAGCGATGCACACTGGTACTGAGAGCGGAGAACTGAAAGTCATCCATGGATCAACTGAGAAGCGGCAAAGCACGTCGGCATTTATAAATGTACCGTCGAATATTCCAGCGTTATTGCCGGCTGACACGTTAATTCCAAAATAATCTATAATGTTCGCGTTGCACGCGTAATTCTAACAAAATGATCTACTACAGTTCCGAAGCTTCTGGAACACTGCAGGCGTGATTTGCGCCTATTATTACTTATAGTATGCAACGTGCGATAAGAGAACTTGAGCAAGGAATATGCAATGTCCAGAAAACCATAATTACGAATTTAACATTCATGACAATTAAGTACCTTCGAATACCGCTAGTCGACTAAAAAAATGGAACCTGTTTTCGGAATGCAGGTGTAGTGTGTTATGTTGAGCATTCATTCCTACGGTAAGGTTAATAAAGGCGGTTCTCCCCTATTTCACTTTGCTTTAGGATCGTGACGAATACCTGACTTAGAACAAATGAGTTCTGTCCATAAGTGAAACGCGTCTTTTGTTGATCAAGAAATGCTCAGTGTTGGGATTCAGTGCCGGTGATCGCATATGTCTTCTACGTATCCTGTCGAAAATGCTTCTTTAAACACCACCCGCCAGCAGGGAGGTAATGTTTTCAACTATTGCAATGACCGATGTGAAAGAGACGAAGCTGTATCCGTAGCTTTCGAACGCTTGCGAGGCGCCTAAACCCAAGCCACTCCTGCTCCTCTCCATCATGCGATCGCGAAAAGGAGCGTATCGCACACCCAACGAAGCAGCTAAATACAACACACATACGAACATTTGCAGCGTCAGTTTGGGGCAATTTACTTGTGCATCCCTGTAAGCAGAACGTGCTCGCCATTTTATAGCGGACCCTCCAACCGCCGTTGCAGACAGAAACTGGTGTAGGTGTGTCAGCAGAGTGGTGACAATCGACAACAACGTCATTCCTGGCAAGATGTCCAGTGTCTACCATAGAAATGAACATTAGCCTTTTCTATACGTATTTGCGTATATTACAGGAAGCTCATTCTTCTAGTTTTGTGGCAAGAAAAGAACATATTTTCCAAGGAGTGTTCATTGATTCTTTCTTGGGGTCAGTCAAACGTGTATTCCTTTTTTTTTACTACATCGAAGCTCGTCTATGGAACACATTATATGAAACGAGCCTTTCGCTTGAAAAGAAGTGAAGCTATCATTGTTCAGAAACCTTGGCGATTTTCTACAATTCCACTTCAGGTATCAAAGTTTAAACGTAGGTAGACTATCGAGCCCGAAAGGCGAACATTGTCACTCTGACAACATTAGGGCGTCTCGAGGACACCAGAACATCATATTGCGTTTGCTCTTAGGGTCGGCTGATCTCGGAAGTAATACTAAACCTTTGTGTGGTACAGAAACATTTTGGAGATGATAGGAGAGGTCACAGGATAAATACAATTTACAGAGAAGAGAACCCGGAGCTTTATTTTGATTTTGAGTAGCCAAAAACTAATGCATCATAATGCTGGTGTGACTTTTCTTGCGATGGGGCGATCAGGTGTTTCTCGGGATCATTCATAAATAGGACACAATAAACTGCTATTCATCTATGCTTTTGCGCTACCAGTGCAGAACGTTTCTTTATCATTCTGTATTCAATTTCTCCCTCTTGAACGCGAACCTGGTGCAAAATGGTATTACATATAGCAGTATTGTGAGCTCTGTACACACGAAATGGGGATTTGAACAGTATATAAAAGACGGTAAAAAGAGAGGCATAACCACACACAGCCTATCGGTCATATTGTTGAGCAGCCGCAAGCTGCCGCATCATGAATGAAACTGAACCCAATACCTTCGGAGCTTCCGCTAGGGAAGCGTGCCTTCGAATGCAAAATTGGTTGAAAGGCACCAACGTCTACGCTGTATCGCTCACACGGTGACGTTCGAAAGTCGCGAACCGAACCAAGTGCGTGTTAGCAATTCATATGAGTTTCGAAGTCGCCCCAGTCAACCGTCGACACGCAGTGCTTTTAACGGAAGCTGTCCTCACCGTTCAGGAGAGTCTCCGGCCTAAAGCTTAAAAAAAAACGTATCTCGCAGAGGAATTCTGACAACAGCGGGACATGAATGACACCTCACCTTGTCGCTCTCTTAAGGCCATAGCCTTAAGTGTTAGTTGAAGGGCTCACTGAGCGAAGTGCGGTAGCCTACTGCAATGGTACGAGAACACCCGTGACCCACACTGCCGATGATGTTACGCTTTATCTTCGTCGTGTGACGCTATTATGGTGACACAGATAGCATTCGTCCAACTTGTTAACTGTTGCGTGAATTTCTAGATGCTACGCATTTCGTATTGTTCGAAGTGCAGAACTAATGCGCAAAACAGGGCTAAGTGTTTGCAGCCTGTTTTTATGTTCTCATCTTGAAGATCTACAAAGTCCTCCTTGTACTCAAACGATGCCTGTCTATGATGAAGGAATTCTTTTTTTTTTACCAAAATAGCGTTCGAAATTTCGTTGCGTGGAAATTGCGGTGTCATCAACGGTTGCATCGTTGGTTCCGAAAGAAAAAGCAGCATTGCCTGTGAGCGAAAAATCAAGACACGTGCAAATGAATGATTAACACAAATTTTCGATTGGTGTGGCGATCTAACCCAAGCCTTCTGCGTTGCAAGTAGGGGTCCTACGACAGTCCAACGCCTTAGCTTTAAACTGCTTCGATACAGTAAGACACAACATGAATTTCATGCAGGGGGATGAGTCACCCAATAGCGTGTATTGTTGCGCGACGACACAGAAGAGCGGAATCGCACAGCCCTCAAAGATTATGTATATATATATATATATATATATACATATATATATATATATATATATATATATATATATATATATATATATATTTCGAGAATAGTGCAGTATAGGAAACAAAACAATAAAAATATTTATTTAATCGTAACAGTTTCGGCTGGTGGACCAGCCTTCTTCGGAGGAAGTAAGTGAAAGGCTGGTCCACCAAGAAGGCTGGTCCACCAGCCGAAACTGTCAGGATTGAATATATATTTTATTGTTTTGTTTCTTATACTGCACTATTCTCGAAGTTTATAACATTTATTACGGTAGCCGGAAGAAACTCCGATCATCTATTTCATCTATATATATGTATATATATATATATATATATATATATATATATATATATATATATAATATCTATAATATATATATATTATATATATATATGTAGGCAGGCATGGTGGTTGAGTGGCCGTAGCGTTGCATATAGTCTAGTAGATCCTCCGTGAGCGGTCACAACGTGGTATATTTCGACGTTTCGGCCTAGAGTCTTGCCTTCATCCTGATGAAGGCCAGACTCTAGGCCGAAACGTCGAAATAAACCACGTTGTGACCGCTCACGGAGGATCTACTAGACCATATATATATATATATATATATATATATATATATATATATATATATATATATATATATATATATATATATATATATATATATATATATATATTTATTTATTTATTTATTTATTTATATAAAGGAAAGAAGTGTATACCTAACAACTCGTTTTTCTGTGTTATTACACAATATTACTGGGATCTAGCAGACAATAATGCCAAGGAAAGTATAGGGGAAGATATTAGACCAAATTGTAATGCAAATATGAAGAAAAGTGGGTGAAAAGACAACTTGCCGTGGGCAGGATCCGAACATGCGACCTTCGAATGACGCGTTCGATGCTCTACGACTGAGCTACCACGACAGCCATCCCCCCCGCCCCCCCCCATTATCAGATTTATGTCAGAATTAAACGTGGTAGTGTCAGTCAGCGCCACCAGTAGCCATCGCGGCGAGTGTGGCACACTCTTTTGAGCCTGTTTGTGGTCATGTAGCACGTGAACTTGTTACGAGTGGGCAGCTGACCAATAATCCTCTTATACTACCTAAAGGCACTAAGTCTGCCAGTACGAGACCCTCGTTAATGAATAAAGAAAGAAGTGTATACCTAAGGGCTCGTTTTCGGGTGTTTTACACAATAATAATGAGATCTAACAGACAATAATGTCAAGGAAAGTATAGGGGAAGATATTAGACCAAATTGTAATGTAAATATGAAGAAAAGTGGGTGAAAAGATAACTTGCCGTGGGCAGGATCCGAACCTGCGACCTTCTAATGACGTGTTCGAGGCTCTACCACTGAGCTACCATAACAGCCATCCCCCCAGCCACTTTATAGGGTTTATATGAGAATTAAATGTGGGAGTGTCAGTCAGCGCCACCAGTAGCCAAGGAGGCGAGAATGGCACACTCTTTCTCTTTTGAGCCTATTTGGGGTCACGTAGCACGTGAACTTGTTACGAGTGGGCAGCTGACCAATAGTCCTCTAATACTACCTAAAGGCACTAAGTATGCCAGTACGAGACCCTCGTTAATGAATAAAGAAAGAAGTGTATACCTAAGGGCTCGTTTTTCGGTGTTTTACACAATAATAATGAGATCTAACAGGCAATAATGTCAAGGAAAGTACAGGGGAAGATATTAGACCAAATTGTAATGTAAATATGAAAAAAAAGAGGGTGAAAAGATAACTTGCCGTGGGCAGGATCCGAACCTGCGACCTCCGAATGACGCGTTAAGTGTTATCAACAACAACAACGTTAACGAAGTGCGTAGCTCTGCAGGTGCGCATGACACTTAGCGGACGTGTCGTGGGTACTACGCCGATTTGCAAAAAAATAATCACAGCATATCCACGAGCTGAATGATGACGGGTGGGGAGAAGCACGGACCAATGGGCGAACCCATTGACGAACGGATGGACAGACTGACGGACGAATGAAGGGACGTATGGATGAACGGACACACGGACACACAATCATATGGACGCTCGGATGAATGGAGGGATGGACGCATGGACGGACGGAAGGATGCATGGACGGACCGTCCCTCGACATGTGTTATGTTGAAAAATAAACAATTCAACTCCTTGGGTGTTATTACATATGTTTATCGAAAAATTAGCACTGTCTTCATGGTATTGGTTGCTCTATGTCAGATTTATGCAAAACGATAACAGCTGCATGGGTGATGAATGAAGTTTTACCAGTTTCATGCCATGGCGACATTCGGGCAGTAAAGCAGCAAGAGGGAGAATGTACTTGAGGGTAGACCTAAAAAAAAACTAGATCTCATTTCGAGCTTCATTTCATCATTGTAATTTAGCGTCAATATTCAATTAAATCGTAGTTATATCTCAAATTTCCTTCCCCCCTCCCCCGTAGTCCCGAAACCCACCCTACAACAACAACTACTGCCGCTACTTCTGCGGGGAAGACGAGAAGCCTATGCAAACAAGATACGAGACTGATTACAAAGAGTGTTTCGCTTCGAAGCGATTGTCGTTTACACGACAATTCTGTTCCCACAATCTTTACATCTTTCAGTAAGTCTTCCGGTCCCAATTCACAGGAAATAATAATAGTCATCCTAGATATTTGCTCGTTTATTATACTGTCCAGCCAACAAATAGCACATATCAGAAGCGGGGCTTCTGATTCACGCAAACGACAAGCACACACGAAAACCAATCGGTATTCAGTGCATCTAGAAAGTCCAACTATAATTGATAAGGGGTGCTTTCTTCTGATAACCACCGTTCATCGAAAACGCTTGAAATTTCCAACCAATAATTGATAACGGGTGCTTTCTTCTGATAACCACCGTTCATCAAAACGTATGCATCAGCCACCACCATCCCCAAGCTTTTCTTTAATCAAATACCTCTATTCTTTTTCTGACTCGCCCGATTCCCCTGGTTTGAGAAGGCGCTTTCCTCACGGCGCCCAATCTCCTCCTCCGCTTTCGCAGTCGGCTTGTCCACCTTCTTTGTTTCGAAGGTTGGCGAGCATATGAAGAACACATACGCGAGCGCTAGTAATCAGTTGCAGCCTTGAAATAGCAAGTTCACCCGTATAAACGTCGGCTGTAGCACACAGTGCCATTTTTACAAATTTCACGTCCAGAGGTTGCTGTTTAATTCACGCTTTACATGACGTACGCATCATGAATTAATGCTACGACCTGCCATCTGATTTCTAGATAGAATATTGCCTCGCCATACACATCAAATAAATAACACAGACGTGAGAGCATATCCGTTAAATTCCGCGGTTAGTGCAACATTTGTTTGATTTTCATCTTGCAAGGTGTAATTTATGTTTCTTCAAAAAGTTATGTCATAAACGCAATTATCGGTGCATATCCAGTCAATTAAACGGCCTCGAGAGCATAAAGTCGAGGTCGGCTCGATATATACGCTCTAAGTGGAAGAAATTTGTTGAAAAAATATTTATCGCATTGAAAAGTGATCGATTAGGTGTGTGTGTACCAGTATACAAGATAACAGGAGCACCTGAACAGTCGTGTTTAAAACGAATTTCGGTGGTCTTCAGGAATCTTCAAGGGTGAACCGTAATTCTACACAGCGATATGCATTCGGCAGGACGCTAGCTTGCTTCAATTTGAGTCACCACTATATAAAGGCCTGTTTAAAATAGGGCCTGAACACTGACTTTTTATTTCAGTATCTGCACTTCTGCCTATTTTTTCATCGACGATTGTGTCCGAAGTGTCTAAAGTGTTGTGTAACAAACACATCTTTCAATATTTGCATATATACTGTAAGCCAGCGGTGACGTCGATTACACCTATTTGTACTCATCCGCACCCACGCAAGCACATACGCATAACTTTTTCTGTCACCCTATTTCCTGAATCGTGATAGAAATTTCAATCTGTAGAAAAATTTTTTTATTCAGCTTCTCTGCACGCCGTAGCTTCACAGCCACGTTAGAACTTCCCAGCAAGCCCCGGGTCAGGTGGAAAATGACGGCAAGATGCATTCGAGGAGCAACGACACTGTCAAATAAAAATACTGTGTCAGAGTTCCTCGACGCAGTACGTAGCTAGGTGTCATGCTGTCTCGACAGCAGGGGGTTATGGTAGAGGTCCTGATAGCAACAAAAAAAAAAAAAGAGAAGGGAGCATCATTAAGAAAGGCACAATAGCAACTTGCTTGCTGGAGAGAAAGTCAACGCAAAAGAGGCGAATAGGATGGAGCTGTGACAGATCGTATTTTCTACCCTCCTGGAGGCCGAGATGAACGCTCCCTGTATATAGCACTGTGCGCCTACTGCGCAAAGAGGGGTTGTCGTCTTGTCACTCGTGAAGAAATGACAAAATATAAACACGTTTTCGTGGTGGTGTCTCGGGGAGACGTTGACTTGAATGCGGGCGCGTCGTGCTGTGGGGACACCTTCATGCCAAAATACCTACAAAACGGGCTCGCAGAAAAAAAAAGGAACCCAATAGGCGGTTTTCGGTGCCACATCTGACAGTAGTGTCAACCAAACGATGTTGACGAGGATCCCTGCCTGGGCATATAAAGCTTTGCGCTAGCACGAAGAGCGACGTGTAGAGGTTCGAGGAATATTTTGGGGGGCTTTTGTGTATGCTCTACGTGGAACCGATGCTTCCTTGTGATCTCTATGTGTCGCGTTTGTAGCGCATTCAATATTTTGACAAGGGAAAGCCATGTACAAACTGAATCATAGTAGCCAGTTCCGACCATAATAAGCGAATTGGGACTTCTTTTTTTCGCCGAGTCGCTTGTAGAATTTTTCTGTCGCTGGTCACGTTTTATGATTTTCTTATCATTTTTCCAGCAAATATGGTTGTTTTAGTGCCCGGCACGTTCACTTATAGTACGTCTTTATATGGGTGATATTGTTCCTCAGAGAATGAAATACTTTAGGGTAATAAACAAATACCACCAATGAGAAAACGTGCTTTTTACGCATGGAGGCTACTGTGAGGGTGGTGTGCAAATGTGAATAAGTGCTTTCGCTCATACTGCGCATATTCCCGCTTAACGAGTTAGTTAAGTTGACCAATACAAAGTCATTTCCGAGTGCCATTTGTTCATAAAAACTAAAAAAGTGTTCTCAAATATTGAAAAGTAATCAAATTATCAAATTACCGTTTTTGTTTAGCTTCTTTTTGAAAGTCGCACTGTTTTCTCGGGTCTTTTTTGTGATGATATTCCTTTGTTAGCTGGGCCAAATTAGGCATCTCTGGTTTGAATTGAATTTGTCTGGAGCGGTCAAGTGCAGTATCTTGCGTTTCGCAACAACCAACTCTTCATGTTCGCAGTATAGCACGAGCACATTGGAAATCAAGAAGCAGTATTCTGTTTGAATGTTACATGCCGTTATCACCCTATTTAACAAGAAAACGGCGGCTGGCATGGCCGATTGGTCGATCTAAAGAAAAGTGATTCAGAATGCTCAGGTTAGTTTCTTTCGAGCTCAAGGGTGAGGTAGAAAACCTTAAACGTATTTTTCTACCAAATGGTTTTCGCTTGACAATACTCCATAACGTGCTGTAGGGTAGGATTGATGCAAAAAAAACAGCTAAAGAATAAAAAAACATCCTGTCGAGTGCCTGCATGACGTCCGAAAAAAAAGCGCTGTTTCCCACAAAATACGACGGATTGAAAGTGACGTCAAGCTTAAGACAGCGGTGAACCTTACCGGACTCATTCCACTTATTGGCGGCAATAATGGGCTCAGGTATTTTGGTTGATTGCAACGGGTAGTGAGATTTAGAAAAGCTGTCCTGTTTTTGTTTTTAATGAACATGCAGGAACGACTTTTGAAAAACCATTATTCGAAAGGGTTATTCTAAAAGTTTGTGCCTATTTTGGATAAATGAATGTGCATGATTGGCAAGAGCTAACACTTACCTAAGTCTACCAAATAAGCGTTAGATAGCGAGAGCAAAAAACCGAAAGCGAAGCCAGGAAAAGTGCTAAGTATGCAAACGCGTAAGCACTGGCTCTCAGCTGAAAAAGGGCTTCTTGTGCCCATTCGTATACTTGCAGTGGTCCCTGCATGAAATAGACCACAAATGAAACCCTCTTCATCGATTCTAGTTTCCCATTCTCACTTTACCTTAACTATTAGAAATACAGTATACGATAAATTAAATGAAACATCTTCTTATGCAGCATGTGGTATATCATGGTGCTATATAGGTTATGAGATGACTGATGTGATACCACTCCTTGATCTCAAGAAATTTCAGTGCGTGAAATACTCGCAATTCGGTCGACAGCTATGTTGCAATCAATATGTTAATCATGGGCATAAAATACAATACAAACCTGCATTCAACCACCGATGGAGCCGAAATGTTAGAGTACTGCGCTATATGAGTGAACGTTAAAGAACACCAGATGGCCAAAATGTTTGTCTGGAGTCCTCCACCACTGTGTCTCTCATATACATATATTGATTGTGTGACGTAAAACTTCAGATAATATTATTATCATTGCATTCAACCACGCCACTGACGCTACTTCTGTGAATGCTTCATGACAGCAAAAGAGGATATGTCTTGGAAGATTCGAAACTATCTGCTCTAGCCGTGATAGAAAATATTATGGTGCAGACTATTTACGGCACTACTCCTGAAACAAACTTGCAAAGCAAGCAAACACAAGAAAAATATCGCAGTCTGTTAGGCTAACCGCGCTTTACAAAAATGCCTGAGTGTGTTCTGAAGCATTGTTGCACCCACTTCGCATGTTTGTAAAAAACGCCGTTCGAACACGCACAGCATAATTTACAATACGATCAAATTGTGCTACGAGCTGAAAACAAGCTTTGTTAAACCTGTTCAACCATTTATACCCATAGGTGAAGCGCTAACACTGCATACGTGGTAGACATTTTGTGCCAGAGTACTGCTCAACACCTACATTGCGACACTATCTTTTTCCCTATGACGTTAATCAAAAAACTATAATGTGAACAATAAAGCGGCTATTTTCAGAGGAGAGCCGCGTCAAATGGAAGTCAAAGGAGAACTTCGCTATCGTTTTTGCACATTTATACGCGAATTGATGCGTTGTTTAACGTCTCAAACCCACGATAAGTTTACGAGAGACGCCGTATTGGAGGGCTTCGGAAATTCAGACCACCTGAAGTTTTTTAACGTGCACCCAAATCTGTATGAACAAGCCTACAGCATTTTCGCCTACCTTGTAAAGGCAGCCGCCGAAGCAGTGATTGGATCTCGCGACTTGCGGGTCAGCAGCCGAGCACCTTAGCCACTAAACAACCGCGGCAGGACTGCGCACCCATGCTTACACTATCATAGGCCTCCTATAAGTGCTTGAAGAGATCGTTATCATATCGGAAAGTTTAATTTTTTTGTTTTTCGGTGTTCCCATTGAGTATCTAGTCGTCCATATTTTTCATGCGCATCTGGGGTGTTTTGATTGTTTTCGTTCTTTCATATTTTCTTTTTCCTGTCATGCGGCGTATTCACCGATCAATTGCTCTAGTCACCCAATCCAATATTTTGTCACTCGCATGGTAGAAGATGTGGTTTTTTGTGTTTCTGTGTGATTCCTATTTTTGCTTCGAAGGCGACAGTGACATCACTTTCTTCAGGCTGAATGCTTTCCCGTGAGCATTCATCTCGACATTCGGGCCACTTCAAAATGCAATTCATCATTGCTTTTTTATAATTCTAGTTTCAATCATTCAAGGGAAAGTAGTTCATTTCTTAGATTTTTAACTTCTGTCTCTTTTTTTCCAGTATACGGATTCAATGATCGATGTCTTTCGACGGTCGGCGCATGTCGCGACGTCCTGTATTACGATCCTTATCGGGGCGTCTCCTCGCAATGACATAAACTTTACATTTTTTATGCGTGGATACGTTTGTTGTATGCTAGGACTGGCCACGCTGTTTTGAAAAGCTGCGTTTTTCTATTCACTCGATATAGAAATGAAAACAGGGGGAAAGCTTTTGTCACAGAGGCGGTTGTCGAAACAAAAGCGCTGTTGGTAGGCTGGCAAGGAAACGAGGTGCAAGTCACGGATGAAGTCGTTCACCTACCGATTGAAATGGATTCGCTGTGAACAAGATTCTAGTTAGGTTTTTTAGATAGAATGATGAAGAGGAGCGTAATGATGATGATGATGATGGTGATGATGATGATTACAATAAGTGCTTTCATTGGCACTGAAGTAGGACGCAGGGTAACAGAGCACTATAGTCGCACATGTTAACACATCGCGATACATTGGCGTATTATGCAGCATCATCTTCAGGTATTCTCAAGACGCTGGTTGTGTTGATGACCTCAGTGCTGATGATAATAATTGTTATGATAAATATGTCTACTTAATTCAAATAAAGGACGTACCGCTTGTAACACAGCACAACAGTGTGCATTACGAGATAATATCAACTTCAGTTCTATGTCGGACGCTTTCGGTGCTAACTCGACAGACTAAAAGCATGTTCTTTGTCTATAAACTCTACGAGGCACTAACTCCTTCATCTATGGTATTGCTCAAAACGTTGAGGAGAAGAAAATAAGAATACCATTAGAACAAATCACACAGTGTCATAGTTTGCTCTCTCTCATTCAATTAACTTGTGTTTGTTTAGGTTCAAGCGATCCTACCTAACACCCAACTGCAATCACCAGGCACCCCAGCATCACGATTTCATCAGCATTCACAAGTTGCCGTGTTTATCCCACACCGTAACAGTTTCTGTTCAACATATTCTCCTCGTGAATGTCTTTCGCCTCCGCAATGTATAACTATACTTAACAGCTGACAAACAAGCTGGCATAATGCACTGCGACGTTCTAAGGGCAGCTCAGATATGGAAGGCATTTATCAAACAGTCACTTGGTGGTCTACTACACGTTCTTCACATTTGGCTGTTCTTGTAAGTTTTCCAGGTGTTATGCTTGTTTGCTCTTTTCAATCAGTAACTACAAAGCCATTTGAAGAGCTCTCCCGCTTTATTATTTTGTGTTGTGAGAACCACAGTCATAACAAGGTGGCTATCATTTGCCTCGCCAAATCTACAGCGTACCACAAATGTTCATGTGAACAGATAAGAAGAAAAGGTCACCCGCGTGAGGAAGCGAATCGTACAACGACCAGTCCTGCAGACAACTTTGAAGGCAGACGAGTGTGCTGATCCCACGAAACTTTGCGTCGTACGCACACGTACGTGCGCGCACACACACACACACACACACACACACACACACGTTGAAATGCAGCTTCGTACCATCACACAAACACCACTTCTCGTCATTAGAGATATTAAGAAACTGGCTAATCAGCGTGGTACTAATTCATGGCTCTTTGTTATATTTTGCCACATACGCCACATGACACGTGTAAAAGGTGTACAGTGAACAATTGTGATGAAGAATATTATGTTTTGACAAGATGAATCGACTAAGTCTGGCATTGTTCCGAGCCTTGAAAAACTCTAAGTGCACTAGTGAGGAGCTTACAAAAGACTGGGGCAGCCTTAAGCCCCTTCTGAAAGTGTTGAACGTGATATCGACACTTTTTCCCTGCTGCATACTTTTTTATTGTTTGATAATACTCGATAAGGATGATTATGAAATATAACATTGAATATTCGATAGATAATAGGTGGCTCGGGTGACAGAAGCTTTTGAATATGGCTGCATTCTGTATAATGAGTAGCATGCTTAGGTCACTAGCAGTTATACCCGCAAAATGTTTTCGAACTTGCTATGCAACCACTACGTAGTCCTAAAGGAATATGAGCAGTAATGTGGGTGCCTTTTGTGAGGGTTTAACCGCTTTGAACCATGGAGTCATTATGATTGGGGTGGAGAGCGGATTGTAGCGGACATGGTAATCGCTTGTTTTAACGCCGAGCGTAATGTGCAGCGATGTCCAATCCGCAATTCTTCGAAAACGAGCTCTTTAACACTATCGTGTTTCAAAAAAGTGTAGTCACCGAGAGAATCCCCCGTAGATTGGAGCACCTTTTTTGTGTGTGTGTGTGGCGATTGCATCCTGTAGACCGCGAACACGAGTGCACTGTTTTGCAGCTCATATCATTTTGGCAATATACTGCTGTTCAGCCTCCTGACGTCGAGAAGTTACGAGAACTTTAGTGCTCAGAGGGTTCAAATGGCCCGTAAAGACGCGGCACAGTATAGGTATAAAAATATTTCGGCGTTTTAGACAAAAGCCTGAGTGAACCCACACAGAATCCTTATACTCGGAAGGAGTGTGGCATTGAGATGACCAAGAATCAAAAGTTCCAGAGTCGAAGAAGGCACTACGTTTACCACTCGAAAGGTGGTGATAAGGTAGCGTAAACATTGCTGGCTCACTGAAAGAGCACCAGGTTTTTATTGGCGACAGGCGTGGGTAATGATGTTGTTAGATAAATGAGGGGAAGGAAACTTGCTACCAAGAAACAAGGGGCATCCACTAAGCTTTGAACTTTATCAGCTCAAGAAGTTTAGGAGCTTGGCCAGAAAAAAAAAGAAGCCCAAGAAAGTTGTGGCTTCCACGATGTTGACTTCTGCGTAGCAGGTCGTAATTTTGATCATAAAGTTTTCAAAGTGGTTGAGTCATTTTTTCTTCGAGCTTATTCGCGCTTTGTTTCTCCAACAATGAGGTCAACTGACGTACTGTTTTATTGTGTCAAAGCGCCTTGAAATTATAAGACAAGGCTGTCGGCAAAAGATTATTTCCAGCGTGTGATCGCAAACTAATGTCAAAACAACTTAATATAGTACTGCAGGAGATTTATGTGTTGTTTACCTGTTGCTACAAATAAAAACGTCAGTGTTTAGAACCCTGAAAACCGTGTGATGGTGTTTATGAATGCATTTATTAACTTTTAACAACAATAACTAAAAAAAATCACAGCATATCCACCCAGTGAATGATGATGAGTGGGGCGAAGCGTCCATCCGTCCTTGCGTCCGTTTGTCCGTACGTCTCTTTGCCTGCCTGCCAGCCTGCCTGCCTGCCTGCCCGCCTGCCTGCCTGCCTGCCTGCCTGCCTGCCTGCCTGCCTGCCTGCCTGCCTGTCTGTCTGTCTGTCTGTCTGTCTGTCTGTCTGTGACGGACAGACGAAAACCACTTACGCCATCATCTAGAGATAATATATTCGTAGGCATACACAAAACACTACGTAGTGAGCAAATCTTAAAGCTAACTAGGAGTGGCCACTATTACTACATACTAATACTACGAAAGAACGACCCACACCCAATAGAGCTTCATCCCTAAAAGATACTTTCAGTTTTTATATCAAGGGTGTGAGCTTCCCAGCTACATGTGAACACAAGTCTGATGACACGGGAAGACAGTGCCCAGATGAAAAAATTGTGAATTGTAGCACCGCCTCTGTTATTTCCTATTAGTCTTACAAGGCTTAAGTAAACAATGATAAGAAAAGTGTCATCCAAAAACTCCAGCAACGCAGACTTCGCAAACCCAATGAACTGAGTTTACTCGCCGCGATAATGTCTATTGCTGTTGGGTTTGCTTGCAGACGCTGGGTGAAGAACTCAAAGTCAATGTAAATTTTTTTACGTGTTTTAGGAGGAAATCAATAGAAAATATAACAGAAAAAAAATTCGGCAGTTCCACGCACCCGGGAATCAACATTATGCGAAGCATGCGGAGGAAAGGTGACCATGTTGAAATTTTTTTATTGAGCGACACGTCATAAAATAACGCTAAATATATGTACAAATGTTGCACGCTCAGACATAAGTAGAAGAGTTGCAGATGTTTACATAAGAAGCTGTTCGCATTTGCGCAACGATGCCAACTGAAACATGCGTATTAGAAACATCAGAAGCTGAGATGAAGCACTTCATGATGCTCACGAGGATGCTGGCCCTGGACACTGCTACATAAATCAACTTCAGCGCATGACAACTAACCACAACTTACATTAACCCGACGTGACGGCTGTATCTGAGGAGTACATATGTAATGTTTATAAAATTGAGTAGGCAGCACTGCAACAACTATCGACGTTTCACGAAGATTGGCGTCTATTTGAAATTAGTTCGTAGACCTGGCGTAGCCCTGTGGTAAAATGCTTCATTGCCACGCAGAATGATTGGGTTCGATTCCAGCTGAGACCCTGACATTTACTCTTTGCATTCGTCGGGTCGACGCTACCGATCTCGGGTATTTCTTCATGCTCGCGCGTTAAAATTGCCCATGTGTGTTCTCATCATTCCTGGGTAGATACTAAGTGTCAATTACTTGTGGCACATACGCGCATACCAGTGGCACATACCCGCCTTTAGGTATGTGCCATTGTCTGGCGGGAAGTGTTTGACGACATTCGTGACGGATTGTGATAATATTCATATGTTGACCAGTGCGCCATATTCGTCGAACCATCTTACCCTCCGATGCTAATTTTAATTCACGTCACACAAGGCGTGACCACGAGAGCACCCAAACGTAAGCGGCTTGATAGATAGATAGATAGATAGATAGATAGATAGATAGATAGATAGATAGATAGATAGATACGCTCAAAGTCGCCGAAGTTCGCTAAGAAATGCTTCGCATATAAAAATATTTTTTGGGGGGGCGGTGGGGCCCAGCATAGCTATTTACAGCAAAGCTATTTTTCTGCTGTGCCATTACCAGAGATCTTTCCAAGTATCTTGCGAGTGAAAAACTTAACGCTGTTATCGGAGAACTTTCGCATTGCGCCATGCAGTTTCCACTTTGAAGTCATAGTAGTAGCTGAGACGTAGAGTTGCTTCAAAAGTAAAACCGTGCACGCAAGCTGTGGCTGAACGGGGCGAAACTGCATGCCAGTGTGCTCTACCAGACGATATACTGCAAATGGTGAGAGTGCGGTGAGAGTGCGTGGTCATGTCCGGCTGACCCATCCCGATATTCGGATGATCGCCTTACTGAAGGATTGAGCGAAGCCATGCTGCTACGATCATTTCTTGTCAGGAGACGCTTTGGACGCCTTTATCCGCTTGTTTGCCCACGCCGTGAAGAAATATCCGAAGGCATGGGATTTGTGTATCGCCAAAATTATCAGCACTTTCGCCCCTAATGAGCAGTGATGGAAGTAGCATGGTTTTTCTTGCGCTGCTGCTTGCTTGCGCGGCCAAACGTCGCCAACTTCGCTATTTCAGGCTTGCCAGTTAAAGTCGTCTCACGAAGTTCACAAAGAATCATTATTTTATTCGTAAGAAAAACCAAAACACATGAATGAACTAATGCGCAAGAGCGTTCAAGCAGCAAACGTGGTCTACGCAAATCAACGTAAGATAAGCATCATTCCCGTGGTGGGTGCCAAAAAGTCGCAGCGCCACAGGTCATTGTATATAGTGCAGGGAACTCTACGCTATCAATGGCGGCGCTACGATGCCACTTCGGTATAGTGTAAACTTGCGAATTCAGGTGTGAGCGTTAATGAACAGCGACACAATCATCACTTTTCACAAGCTGCGCTGATGGCGTGAGTAAAAAGGTGTTTGTAGCCTGTCGGGCACCTTACCCGAAAGCTCGTTTGTAAGTCTTCCTTCACCATTCAGGTCCCACTATCCGGTGATCCACTTTTTCTCTGTGTAAAGTGGAATACCAGGCATGATTGAGGCTTTAAGAACGAAAAGAGCGCCGTAAAGCAGGTGCAGGGGTCACTAAGTGTGTCTTTTTTCTAAATACATTTTAAATAAATGGTTCCGTCTTTGTGTACAATAACCGGGTGCTCTATAGTTTTGAAGAGCTGTTTAGAGCCACGCTTCTTTGTCGCGATAAAGAAAAAGCGCAATTCGGGAACACAAACGAAGCAATAATGCAATGCCAAAAAATTGGAATGCCATACGTAATAAGGCTAGCCCATAACTCTTAAGCGTACATGACTTGTTTAGCGTATATGAACTATACAAAATGTCGATGTAAGGGCCGTTCTACGCACTTCCCGCACAGCCGCAACGCACGTGCCGGCACGCCTGCCGCACCCAAGCAGAGGGTGAAAGTGCGTCGCCAATTGGCTTATTTGGCCCCCGCTTGCGTGTGGCAGGGGTCCCGGCACATGCGTTGCGGCTGCGCGGGAAGCGCGTGGAACGACTCTAAGGCAGGACGGCTGCTCTACGAAGCAAATGGGTCTTTGAGCTTTCTGTCTTCTAAACATGAAATAAGCGATGAGCGTAGAAATTTTATGAGCCGTCTTTTGTTGTCGGTCGTATCCTGATGTAGTAAACAAATCCCGCTGATTGACGTTGTGAGTGCGTCATGAGCGAAAAAGGACGTAGTCACAATGCCGGTAGGCTGTCAGCATATTTGATATGAAACGCGAAAAAAAGCTACCCTCTTACGAGACTGCGGGCCAGAGAGTGAAACTAGCACTGACTGGTCCGTAAACTTGTCACTACCTGCTGGCAATTTTATTTTTCTTGTCAGTGTGTTTATTTGTTGATACTTGCCCCTCAGCCCTCATTTCGCACCCCCCGCGAGCCTGAAAGCTTTCGCTACCTGATGTAGTTCTGCACTGCCCCCGGGATCAGCACATTTTTATGATGCGTTGATTTGATGTGTTGACAGAATCACGTGTTGACATATTATATGACGTCACAGTGACGACCAAAATTGTGGCAATCTTAGACGTCCGGACGACATTACATGACGACGCTATCAAGCAATGCACTCTGATCACGTGAACTTTCAGTTGTTCTTGTTGACTCCGACGCTGACAGTTATGATGATGATGATGTTGAGAACATTTTTCCCACTTTAAAAAAGCGCGAACTGTTTCTATTTAGGGACACATAAGACAGCCTCTAAAACCACCCGGCCCCACTGAACAAGTACCCGACTGACCTAGGGGACACCGATGCAGGATTGCCTTACCAGTGCTCTGAGGTATACGGGTGGGCTGAAGGATCAGTGGGAGGGGAGTGAAGTAGGCGGCGTTGCACTCTACGAAACTATTCTTATTGTACTTAAGATTTAGGTATATTTCCTCAAACGTCTCACTTGAAACAGACCCGTGTGTTTCCCGCCAGCTTGATGAAGAATTTTTGGTGATTGATTTTTATACCACAGTCAATATCACAAGCTGGTTGCAGCATAGTAAAAGCTATGAGGTTTAAGCCCATTCTTGCGCAGCAACATATAATAGTTCCGTTTGTAATTGAATTATAATTGGACAATTTTCAGCCAACTGCATTTTTAAACGTGCTCTATGGAGTTAAACACACATTACACTGATCAAAATCTACGTTTACCTTAGCCATTCCATTATGGTACTGGTAACTCCACTTTGATAGCGGACGAACGTTACAGTGCCCATGCATATGCAATCACCCACTTCGATTCAAACTTGTACTTGCTACTTGTCCTGACAGCGATACCAAACGATGAAATCTTTTATCTCTTTGAGCAATCTTAAGCTGAGGACATAGAGGAGCCCTAATTGCGAAATAAGAACGAAATAAAGTTTATAACGAGTGCACACCCTGGAATCGTGCAGGATGGTGGGAGTGGTTGGCAAGGTACGATGCAGTGACCATAGACTGGTATGGTCTCAAATTCGCCTAGACTTAAAGAAGGAACGAGAAAAAACTGATACGCAAGAAGTCACTTAATGAGCTAGTACAGAGAGGGAAAGTACAGGAATTCACAGTCACGCTCCAGAACAGGTACTCGGCTCTAAGTGAGGAAACCAACCTTAGCATAGATACAATGAATGATAATCTGACCAGTATCATTACGGAGTGTGGCAGTGGAAGTTTGAGGCAGGGTAGTTAGACAGGACATTGTCAAACTTTCCCAGGAAACAAAGAATCTCAATAAGAAGCGTCAATTATGAAAGCCTCAAGTACAACAGACAAAATAAAACTGGCAGCACTTTCGAAGTTGATTAATAGGCGTAAGGCATGCGATGTAGGAAAGTACAAAATGGAGAGAATTGAACACGCTCTGAAAAACGGAGGAAGCGTCAAAGCAGTGAAGAGGAACTTGCGATAGTCATAATTGGATGTATGCACTAAGGAACAAAGAAGGCAAAATGACTACCAATATGGATAGGATAGTTAAAATAGCAGAGGAGCTTTACAGAGATCTGTACAGTAGCCGGGACAACCATGACATTAATACTATAAAAACTAGCAGTAACCCAGATGACACCCCACCAGTAATTATAGACGAAGTCAGAAAAGCTTTGGAGAGCTTGCAAAGAAGCAAATCTGCTGGTGAGGACAAGGTAAGAACAGATCTGCTGAAAGATGGAGGACAGATTGTGTTAGAAAAAATAGCCACCCTGTTTACGAGGTTTCTCCTGACGGGAAGAGTACTAGAGTCTCGGAAGAATGCTAACATCAACTTATTACATAAGAAAGGAGATTGACAAGGGTTTGAAAAATTACAGGCTGATCAGCTTGCTTTTTGTAGTATACAAGCTACTTTCAAAGGTAATATCTAGCAAAGTAAAGAAAACATTAGAATTCAATCAACCAAAGGAACAAGCAGGATTTCGAACAGGCTACTCAACAATTGACCACCTTCATACTGTTAATAAGGTAACAGAGAAATGCTCAGAATATAACCAACCACTAAAGATAGCCTTCATAGATTACGAGAAGGCGTTTGATTCAGTAGAAATATCAGTTGTCTTGAAGACTGCGAAATCAGGACATCGATGAACCACTATAAACATCTTGGAAGAAATCTACAGGGATCAACTGCTACCATAGTGCTTATAAAGAAAGCAACAGAATACCAATAAAGAAGGGTGTAAGGCAGGGGGACACAATCCTCCCCAATGCTATTTACCGCGTGCGCACATGAGGTTTCCAGAAGCTTAGAATGGGAACAGTTAGGGATAAGAGTTAATGGAGAGTACCTTAGTAACCTGCGCTTCGCCAATGACATTGCACAGCTGAGTAATTCAGGGGACGAATCGCAACTCATGATTATGGAGTTAGACAACGAGAGCAGAAAGGTTGTCTTAAAATTAATCTGCAGAAAACGAAAGTAATGTACAACAACCGCGCGAAGAGAGCAGCGCTTCGAGATAGTTAATAGTGCACTTCAAGTTGTAAAAGAATATGTCTACTTAGGGCAGGTAATCACCGCGGAGCCGAACCACGAGATTTAATAACTAGAAGAATAAGAATGGGATGGAGCTCATTTGGCAAGCATTCTCAAATTATGACAAGTAGATTGCCACTATCCCTCAAGAGGAAGGTATATAACAGCTGTATCTTGCCAGTACTTAGGTACGGAGCAGAAACCCGGAGACTTACAAAGAGGGTTCAGCTTAAATTGAGGATGACGCTGCGAGCAATGAAAAAAAATGGTAGGTGTAATCTTAAGAGACAAGAAGAGAGCAGAGTGGATTAGGGAACAAATGGGGGGTTAAGGATATCATAGTTGAAATGAAGAAGGGGAAATGGACATGGGCCGGGCATGTAGCGCCGTAGACAGGATAGCGCTGGTCATTAAGGATAACTAACTGGATTCCCAGAGAAGCGAGCGATTAGCGGGAGACAGAAGGTTAGGTAGGCAGATGAGATTAAGAAGTTTGCGGGTATAAATTGGCAGCAGCAAGCACAAGACCGGTTACTGCGGAACATGCGAGAGTGTTTTGTCCTGCAGTGGACGTATTGAGGCTGATGATGATGATGATGATACTGAGGAAAACTAGCGGACATGGGTAGTAGACTCACTCGGAATCAGATCAAGCTGTCAGTTTGAGCCTGAGTGAGTCCAGGCCAGGAACAACTTCCTGAGTATGAGTCGAAGTGAATCTCCTTCAAGAAACTTTTCGGAGTGTGAGTTCATGTGAGTTTGGCCCAAGAACATTTTGAGTGGGGTTGAGTCCGGGTCAGTCTGAAGTGGAACATATATTTCTGAAATGAGTCTGAGTGAGTCTACCTTCTTTTCCCGACTTATAATCAATTATATACTCTTCAGCATTCCTATCTGCTTTACCGGCACTCATGGTTATTGCCACATATTCCAAAGTAGTCCTTTCACACACAAATTCAATATTTATTGATCAGAGCTACTTGCGAATTATGTAGAGTGGCGCCTCGATCTCCCCTTCGCCAACTCTTCCTGTGAAGTTTTTGATAAATATATTTTAAATTTACATCTTATCAAAAAATCTGACCTTACTCATAACTCATACTTGTATTAGAAGTACTGTATCATTTGGCACAACAAAGAGCGCCAATTACGTGAAATATCGGTGCTAAGAGCATCAAAACCACTTTTGAAAACGTTAGTTCAAGGCTAACTGACCCATGAGTCTACTGACTCGACTCTACTCACACTTAGATTCAGGCCGTGAGTGAGTACGAGCCTGAGTGAGCCCGGGTTGAGTAATGTTTTGATGACTTTGAGTGTGAGGGGGTTCGGTTGAACAAAATTTTTGTGAGTGTGAGTCTGGGTGATCCAAAGCGCGAAAACATGTAGGAGTAAGTATGAGTGAGCTTCACAAGTTTTCCCGACCTCTGATAGCAGATATGTTTTCTGCTTATATTAAAACCAACTGTTTCCTTCAGCCACGCCTGCTAAGCCTTCTACATGATCGCGTCAAAATGAATCTTAGAAACAGTGCAAAATAGGACACTAACGCATTGCTTTCCAAGCGTCAGAGCACAAACAACGTGAACACGAGTGAAGCGTTAGAACATAC
>NW_023608077.1:0-40538 GCF_013339725.1 Rhipicephalus microplus | reverse complement strand
TTGTCACCAACACGACCCGATTCAAAAGGTATAGCCGTGTTGCCATCGCCATCGCGAGCTAGGACTGCCTGGTTCTGCTGCGACGCTGCCTGTTTTCCCGACCACATTTTGCCACTTCTGTCCTGACGCCACTGCTGCTTTCGCCCTGCGTCTACATCATGTTTTGGTGGAGGTTCAGCAAACTATATTGCTCAAAAGCATTATATTTGCCGCACCTTTATCAAAAAAAGTTATGATGCCACTAGCGAATATATCGTTTCATATAGCCAGTGCTGAGCCCGCCACGCCGGCCGTTGCCTGCGCTGCTTGCGTTGCGATTGACGGCCTCATCTACGCCGTCGAATCGCTAGTGTTGGATTCCTGCTCTCATGACCTCATTTTAAGTTGGGACTTTCTCTCCGCTAACAATGCCGTTATTGACTGCTTTTGCGCTGAGTTGGAATTTGAAGTGATTGGCGACGCTCCTTTATTTGACGCTCTTGAAACCAGGGACAAACTATTTGTTGCTGAAGACGCAACAAATAATTCGTCGTTCATCGCAAGTGTTTGCCTCTACCTTAAGCCATTTTGGAACTTCGTGATGGCGCCAGCGGACTGCTCATCTCGAACCTGTTGTCATGTTCTGTAACACTGGTTCGGGGCGAGTACGTCAGGCGTGTTTACAGTCTCGACCGTTCTGCACTTATCGACATGCGGACTTGTCCTTCCGCCGAAAACGAAGTCGCCGGATGGACTTGTGCCTCTTCGCCGCAGGTCAGTACGCCTGTCGCACTGAGCAGCTACATCACCGATACGTTCTTCGTTTCACAGCGCGCTCAGCTTCTACGACTCCTGGACAAGTTCCGTCCTTTCTTTGACTGCCAGCATGCTCCCCTCGGCCGCACGTCAGTTGTGTGTCACTGCATCGATACGGGTACCAACGCGCCACTGCGTCAAAGACCCTATCGCGTGTCTGCTACAGAGCAATAGATTATCGACGACCAAGTAGTTTGCCACGTTAAAGCGGGGCATCCTTCAGCCTTCTAATTGCCCATGCGCATCTCCAGTCGTTCTCGTCAAGAAGGACAGGTCAATTCGCTTCCTGTGTTCACTACCGTTGTCTTAAGAAAATAACTCGGAAGGATGTTTACCCCTAACCGAGATTATCTTCTATTACCTTACGGAGTGGCTACTGGCAAGTCCTTATGGTACCTGAAGGTCAACCTAAGATGGCCTTTGTGACACCTGAAGGCCATTACGAATTTTATGTCATGCCGTTTGGTCTTTGCAAACAATTCTGCCAGATTTTCCCACGCATCTCCGTAGGCCAGATGAAGTACTACAGTGCTTAACTGACGACGGCTTTCAGCTCAACCTGAAGAAATGCCGCATCAGCACGTGTCAGCTCTCATCCTCGGCATGGTTGTGTCTAAGGACGGTATCCTTCTTGACAGCGCCAAGCTTAGGGCAGTTGCAGACCTGAGCCTGCATCTCTGAAGGAGCTGCGCAGCCTCCTTGGCCTCTGTTCGTATTTCGACCGCTTTATTCGGAACTTTGCGATGATCACCGCCCCTTTGACAAGCGTCTACGGAGTGACTCGAAATGTTACGCTCGAAGTTTTATTTGATGTGAAGATGCTGGCAACTATACACTTGAAAAGTGCGTTTGCCTATTTTTTGTTGTGCTTTAAAAAACGGTGTAATGAACCTATTGTCATTTTAACGTCGAAGAAGGTAGAACGTCTTTACTTTTGTCGTAGCTTTTCTTTCGTTTTTCAGGCCAAGAAGGAATCTCTCCTAATTTTGTGCTTCACTCTATGAAGTGGCGATTACTCACTGTCCCCGCTAATGATGAGAATTGATTGCGACGCACCATTGCGCAGCCATCATTGCACCACTGCGTCTCATTTGCTGACTGGAAAATCTCGTTTAAGAGTAAACAGACTGTGTCAGCCACGTTCTTTTTTTAGTTATTTTTTGTCTTACATTTTGGCATTCAATTCATCGCTTCTTCATGGGGTGACTTTCTGGTCGGCTCTGGCTTTTCTTTAGAGGCTCTCTCTCTACCGTGGTTGTTCATTCCATTATATAAGCGTTTGAAAGCTGTATATACGCCCATTGCTGTCTCTATTTCTATCGCAGGGGTCGATAACACATGAATATACTTTCTGTAAACAAGACCTCATCAATATGTAATGCGCATCTGTCCCGGAGAAATAAAATGCCTGCTAGAGAAGTCTATCATTCAATGACACACATTCTGTGCTTTAGGTTTTTCTGTCGGTTCGTGAAGAGCCCCAGGTGATTGAAATTTCCGGAGCCCTGCACTATAGCGTCTCTCATGATCATAACGTGGTTTTGGTACGTTAAACCTCATATATAAATGAAGCATTTTCTTTCTCATATAAACTTCAGACTTTATCGCTTACTCCGGCTATATTTTCAGAGATATAACATATTGCTTAGTACGGATTTTTTTTTGACCTACATATATAAGTAGCCAGTCAATCATTGTGTGCTAATGTACAATAAGCTTGTGATTAGCTATCTTTTCTTGGCAGTAAACGCTATGTGCACACAAATTTGTATGCGTTGCATATTAACAAAAAAATCTTTCACGTAGACCTATTATAATAATTAAACGAGGACGAGCGCTTGACCACTTTTGTCTTTTCAGCAATAGTCATCAAGAATATGTAAATCCAGGGCAATATACCGCAGTGTTTTATATGCAGTTGTACAATATTTTAAATACCCATATTAAAATTTTGAGTGGGTGAGTCACTGCAAATATACAGGAAATGTTTTGTGGGCTGAGCTCACTTGAATTTACACATACAAAACTCCCCACTTGAGAGTTTCCAACTGCTAAATAATATTTTCTCATATGAGATACCTTAATGGCCCTAATGCCCTTGCCAGCCTCATAGTTTCAGCTTCCTTTATTTAACGGCACTTAATCTTGAAAATAATACATTTATTTCTAATTTCTAATCGGAACTTTCTCAAAATGCGTCTATCTTCTGAACCACTAGTTGACGATGTTTCTCATTCGGGAGGTTCAATATTGGGCCTGTGATGACCTTCCTTTCAAAATAATGAAAGTACACGATTTGTAATGTGTTAGACTCGTAAATCAAAGTTCATGTCACCTTAGCGAAACGCTATAGATATATTACTTGAACCATTCAAACTCGGTTTTGCGAGTTAACCAGGTTTCGTTTACACGTGACATGAGCAAAACTCAAGGAGGCTGTAATACAACCTGTTTAGAAAAACTATCCTCGACCAGCACACTAGCAACGCATATGGGCGTTCACTCAAGGAGCTCACATGAACTCAGTACCCATTTGTCCCACAAGAACTCACAGACACCGGTAGTATGGTACGCACGGTGAGACATATGTGGAATTGCCGCATGCGTAAGGCCCTAACAACGTGTCATTTAGTTGTTGCAATGGTTACGTGGTTTTTCACCCTCACAGGATGCCACCTTCAAGAGCACATGTCGTGTTCTCCATGTGAATCATGTGATGTTGAAGATGTGAGAGATCAGATGACAAATACTCTTAGTCATTCCACAAGCCACATCTACAATCCTCGCTTACATATATTAAGCATGCTATGGTATTCTGTTCGTTTTTCGTTGTATCTTTTTTTCACGTGGTGTTGTCTACAGCAGTACTCCTACGCCCGCTGAGCACTATCGTGTAAGTGATAGACGAAATATTTTGTCAGCATCAGATGCCCTTGTGATGCAGACGTATGCTTAGTTCACTGTAGCCTTGCCTCGACAAGTCAGCCGGGTGGTCTCCTCCGTAGCGTGCCGCGTCACAGATTGTCTGTAACGTGAACTACAGAAAACACAGAGTGGTCAACGGTGGCGAGCTTGTAAACTTAAACTATTTATTGACAGACCATTTGCACCTAGTCAATTGAGCTTAATCGATATACGTATACTTCATTTACTGCCAACTTACTCGATCGGCAGGAGTTACATAACTAAATGTTAATGGCACATTTTGTTTGCTGATGTGGACATTGTTGGGTAGTTTGGGATGAATAATGTATTATGGTATTTATTCCTAAGTCATTCGTGCTATTTGACGCGTCCTGTTCAAGTTAGAAAAGTCATACAACATTTCAGTGTAACTTTAAAACGAACGCAGAAGCATTATATATGTCTTTGTCTGATTTTTCCAATTTTTTCCTATAGTAAGGTCTTCTTAATTGCATTTCTACACTTGCGCAAACACTGTGACCCACAAATTTTTGGCAGTGTTGCTTTGCGATAGGCAAGTCAACTCGGTGCTACTTACAAGGCAGTTTCTGCTCAGCCAGCTCTGTTGTACTCGCAGCGTGCTCTGCCAAAGCGATAGTATCCAATGGAATGCCTGGCCCCCTTTTCCGCATGGAAGTGGTTGCTTCGCTTCGTTCGATTTCCTTGCGAAGGTGAACCGAGCCATGTACATCGCTTGCCATATATCTCTGATCGCAGTGGAGTCTCCTTCCGACATTTGCTCTTCCATATTGGCTGAAAAACTTTTGTTCTTTTCTCAGCAATACCACTATGCGGGCAACCAGCAACTGCGGCGTCACAGGAATCCGATTCTGGTTGTCCTAATCTACTGTATTGCTTTTTTTGCCATTTACCTAAAGTTCTTCAGAGCTCCTATTTCCTGAGTGCTATTTTTCTTTGTCAATGAATTGAAGTAGACAAGAAAAATGACACCTAAAACGTTTCTGAATAGTTCTTCTTACCGAAAGGTGAGCTGCATCTGCTTTTTCAACAAAACAAAATATTTCCGTGAACATTAAAAACATATTTTTGAAAGGAAGACGTGTTGTCTCTCCAGAACTCAATAACTTTCCATAAAGCAGCCGCAAAGCTGCTGAAAGTTCCTTCGTTGTATAAGTCGTCGAGTAGCTTATTGAACAGTTTGCTTGAACGCAATGATTTCAAGGCGCATTTATAGCGTGGTGAGTTTAACGCGCAAACAAGTTGTTTCTCTTCACTGCGGTAGTGCAGTAATAAAAGTGGAACTTACTGAACGCAACAACTTACTCTCTCTTGATCTAAAATTAACGACATTCCAAAATAACCCTTATCAGCCTGTTAAGACGTGCATTTTAATGCACAATGACGCTGAAAAATAGTGCAGACAGCTTTGGAAAATTCCGAAAGCTATGTGACCAAAGTGTGGTTTTATAGAAAACTCCATAACAGGCTGCATATTCATTATAATGGGCATTTCAGCCGTGTGATACATTATCGTGACCCCCTTTTTGTATTAGTGTAATAAAAAAGCGACAAAGAAATGAACACGCGATAATTAAGCTCATTTCTGGCATATATGTTTGCACCCATCATGCTTTTTAATGTCGATAAGCGCCACTGTGGTTGAAAACTGTACAATGCTCAGGTAAGCTTTACTTGTACGAACTGTCTTGTGAACGCTAATCAATTTACACTTTTTTCACTTTTGTGCAACGAGAATCGAGGCTGCCGGCACTTTCCTTTAAAACCCCCTACGCATACCAAGAAAGCGCAACAAGGGTGTTCTACAATTTCCAAGGGACATTATCTAAAGAATTTATGACCAGAAAAAAGAAACAAACCGCAATCGACACGCAGAACAACACACAGCTTGCTAACGCAGTGGCTTTCTGCTGAACAGAAACGACCTTTAAGAAAGTACTTCAAAAGTATCTTATCAAGTCTAAATGGGGAAAGAGACCCTTTTTGTCACTCGAAGAAATACAATGTTGAAATCACGCAGTGTTTTTCATCCCTTTCTTTTTTGCAAACGTACAGCTACAGCTCTTGAGAAATTGATTTGTTTCTGCTTGCACCGAAACCCTAACATACTCAATCAACCTCGGAGGAGGAGAATCTGCTTTGAATCACAATTTAGCCTTATCTTATAAACGATGCTCAATGTCTCATTTGTATTGCCAGGTATTTCAGTCCTTTATATTTCTGTGCTCGCAAACACATTTCCTTAGTCTAATTGAAGAGGCGTATATATGGTCAGCCGGCGATAACAGGTCCTTACTTTTTTTTCTAGACCTCACAGTTCAGCCAGAATAATCGAGGTACATAAATTGCATATGTTTTCTCCGTGGCTGAAATGAAGAATAAAGAATACTGGAATGTGTCACAACAATCTACGGTTGAAAAAAAGCTCAATATGTTGTGACAACAGTCTGGTGCGAGCACAAGGGTGCGAAAAGCCTCTGAAACTTTGAAAGTAGAGACTGTGACAATGAGGGAATTGGCGGAGGAGGCTTTAGTTGACGGCAATTCCAAATTTATTACCCATTTGCCATCGACAAGTTTCTTTGACGAGCCAGCTATTGTCGCCATCAACATGGCTGCTGCTGAGCCTGTAATCTGTGAGGCTGCTCAGATGGCGCTTGAATAAAGCGCGTGGGTAAGCAAGCCATCAGTTGCCCTGTCAGAAAGAGGGCTGTCTTTTTCGGGGTGTGACGGTCAACATAGCAAGCTCAGTTATTGTTGACGTGATTTTGTATATTTGCATGTCATATTTTTCCACCGTTTTTTTTTCTCTTCACTCGGTATATAGTAGCCTTCCTATCAAGAATATTTCAGTTGGTAGGAAGTCAGCGCTTGTCCCGTTCTTTCCCTCTATACCGTGTGTTATTTTCGCGCTGTTCCCCTCAAGTTGCTTATCTGGGTGTTCAGCGTTCCTTTCATTTTGTTGACTGTTCACTGACTATCCAAGAGCCGCTATAGCAAACTAGCCGCCTCAACAAGTTGTTGCCGAGTGGTGAGGTGATCAACATAATATACTTGGTTAGCCTCATTCACATCGAAGACTTCAGTGAAGTTAGGTAGGAAAATTGGTAGGAAAATTGCATTTTAGCACCTCTACAAAAATACCCTTCAGGTGGTGTCAAATAGATAACGACTACACAAATATATCGTGACGTATCGAAGTCAAATATATTCTACCTAACACGTTAAACGCTGCGTTAGCTCTTCCTTCTCTCGTTTCTTTCAAAGCTTTCGATTCTCATTGCTAATTTCATGAGAAACTTTGAAAGTAGACAACAGTTTATGTAAAACAAAAAAGGTACCTTTCCGCGCAGCTCAATGGCAGCATTGTCACGTTAAGACTAGCCCCCCCCCCCACCCCAACATCTATTAAGTAAGTCTTTCAATACCCGCTGAAACGCCAGTCACACGATTGCACCAAACGACACAACACAAGCGCTTGCCCTCTCTTCAGAATAATTACTTCCGGCACTGCTCCTGTCAGCTCACGTCAACCCAATACAATGAAAATCTCATCAAAAGTCCCCAAGTTCTGACGTCTCTGACGCACATGAAGCAACAAAAAAGTCTCTCCCCCCCACCCCCACGCTTCATCTGCTTAAAACATGGGGCCTGCAGTGGCACAGACTATCACTACCAGGTATACGTCGTAAATTCTTCATTCTTCAAAGTACTATTTTTGTACTGATAAAAAGAAGTTGTATAGTAAGCCGTAAAAGGTGCGTAAATCGTGTGTTGACATGAGCTATGTTCTCCATCGAAGGACGTGTGACACGTTGTCAGGCAAGGAAGACGCGGCGACGTTGAAAACAACGTTAAGTCTCCAGATGTGTAAGGTAACTTTCGTTACCACAGCCTTCGTCACAGTGGTTTATAATTTTAAAAGTACACGCCAACAAAATTTTACCCTTAATCAATTTTTTAAAAAAGTCTGCAACGCAGAAGAGGAGCCATGGTCTTCAATAAAACATTCCATCTTATGAATGTAGAAAGCGTAACTGACAGCTTCATATAATATCCTTTCCCGGAGTTACTTGTCCACTATTTTTCCTATGAGGTGGTCTCTTGCGGGAACATTTTCTTCAGCCCTACAGCTCACTCTATTCAGCACATCGTACATCTTTCAACATTTGGGCAAAGAGTGGAACGAATACAATGTGTTATGCCTAGAGAGCTACCTGGGTTTCACGAGGGGTCGGTGGTAAAATATTGTTTGAACTGCGTTGGGTATCAGCTTTATTCTCGAATACTGTTGCACAATGTGCAGCTAGAATCTTTCTTCAATAAGATGTTGCTAGAATGTTCAGAAAACCGCTACTTATGTTGGCACGATGAATGAACTAAATTGCACTATTACAAGTTGCTAATGTCATGCAAGCCTAAAATTCTTTGTATAAAGCTTCTCAGAATTACAACGTCAAAATCAATATTGTGAATCACGGCTGCACTTTTGTGGTCAAAACACACCGATGCTCCGATTGCGGCTTATGTTACATGGCCGGAAAAAGCTGCCCCAAGTCCAAATAGATGTGATTTTAAAACATTCGCTATTTTAGTAATTGGGGCTTGGCTGATAAGGGAACTGGGAGTGGGTTTCCTAATTGACAGAAACATAGCTGGCAACATAGAGGAATACCATAGCAATGATGAAAGGGTGGAAAGTATCGTAATTAAACTCAATAAAAGATACAAGATGACGGTGGTAAAGGCTCACGCGCCTACATCCAGCCATGATGATGGTTCAGTTGAAAGCTTCTATGAAGACGTGGAATCAGCAATGAGTAAGGTAAAAACGCAGTATACTATACTTATGGGAAATTTTAGTGCAAAGGTTGGGAAGCAGCAGGCTGGAAACCAGGCAGCAGAAAATTACGGCATCGGTACTAGAAATGCCAGAGGAGAGCTACTGGTAGAATTCGTAGAACGCAATAATTTACGGATTTTGAATACCTTCTACCGAAAATGAGAAAACCGTAAGTGGACATGAAGGAGCTTTAATGGCGAAAATAAGAACGAAATAGAGTTAATAGTGAGTGCACACACATGCATCGTGCAGGATGTGGAAGTGGTTGACAAGGTACGCTGCAATCACCATAGAATGGTACGGTCTCGCATTCGCCTTGACTTGAAGAAGGAACGACAGAAACTGATACGCAAGAATTTCATCAATGAGCTAGCACTGAGTGGGCAAGTAGAGGAATTCAAAGTCTCGCTTACGAACAGGTGTTCAACACTGTCATATGCCTTAGCTAAATCAAGGGTTACTAGGGCCGCATATTGTCGTCTGTGCCGAGAAAGCTTTGTACGAGCCTCTAAATCAACATGCGCCCACCATATAGAGTAACCTGGTCGAAATCTAATCTGGCACGCACTGAGTATCGCATTATCAGTTATGAACTTTGTAACTCTAATGTAAAGTATTCTTTCTATTAACTTAACTACGTGTGATGTTAAAGCGATTGACCTAATGTTATCTATCTGCATTCCTAGTACCTGTTTTTTAAGAAGCGGTATTATTTTTGCAAGTCTCCAGTCAAGAGGTATCCAACTATTTTCAAGTGAATAGTTGACAACGTTAAGGAGGTCTTCAGGAGAGATGTCGAATAATATTTTTAACATTTCTGAAGTGACGCCATCTCGTCCAGGACCTGTGTTTGGCAGAATACGAACGACGTGCGCAAGTTCATCCCTACTTCCTTCAATAAAATCATTTCCGAATGACGGTTTTGCACACTTTATTTTGATTTGTGATGTTAATCTCTTCTCCAATCCTAATGCAATTTCAGGTAATGTATCTTCCAACTCAGTTGGAGAAAAAATAACTGAGTCAATATTTACGTGCGCTGTAGTAGCTTTACGATTACGGAGAAATCTGAATAGAGCTTTCTTGTTGCCGCTCTTGGATAGATAGCTGTACCGTTTTTCTTCATAATCGTCCTTCGCTAATGAAACTGTTCTCTTAAAGGTAGCTTTAGCAAATAAATAAGTTCTCCAATTAGTCGGTCATTGGTTGATAATGAGTTTTTCCCATGCAGCGTTGTGGCGTCTATAATCTCTGGCGCAATCCACATTCCACCAGGCAGGTATGAATTTTCCCTTTGTTGAAGATATAGTGAACTGTCATTTTTTGATTGTACACTTTAGGGTGGAACAAAGGCTCATAGCTTTCATATTTGCTTCCATATTGGGGAAGTAAGACAGCGTTGACTGTAAGTTATTTTTGAATTTAGAGTAGTTTACGAAACTTTGCATCTGGCGATCTACCGTCACTAAAGGAATGCTGACTTCAAATACCAGGGGGCAGTGATCACTACTTGTAGCGGTATCAAGAACATGCCAAGATGATATTGTCACACTTGAGCTAGCAAATGTCGAATCTAAGATGGACCTCGAATTACATCGAACGAATGTCGGAACTCTGGAGTTCCAACAAACAAGGTTATTCCGATTAGTCCAGTCCCACAACCGTTTTCCTGATGAATGAGTGCGAAATCCCCATGAAACGTGATGGGAATTGAACTCTCCCGCAAATAGTATACTGTTTTTGCAAAAACTCACAGTCACGTCAAGGGCTCTTCCATCTTGTATTTTAGCCGGAAAGTAGTTGTTGACTATAGACAGTGGCGCACATCCAGGAAAGTGAATTTCCAGAACCAATACTTCATAATCTTGTGATATTTGTTGGTAAACTAAGTGTCCTTTATGACAAATTTTGCATGAAATGAAAAGCATTAATCCTCCATCACGTGAGTCTCGGTCCAGTCGAAAGCACTGATAGTTTTTTAGATAGAAGTTTTGATCAGCAGACAGCCAAGTTTCTTGTAAAATTATGACGTCTGCAGATTGTTGAAAAATTAGGTATAATAAGTCTGTAGTTGCAGAGAAAATTGAACGGCAGTTCCACTGAAGTACTCTAAGACACGCTACGATGATAAGCAAGCAGTAGCACTGCTTTATCTAAGATACTATCTTTTAAGAAGTCCGCTTTAGTTCTAGGTTCCTTCACACTCTTTTTTGTTTTTGGATGAGAATAATTATTAGGTTTGCTAGTGGGTGATCTGGTGCGTTTCAAAAGGCGAGCATCCATATCTTCATCCCGATTACTTATTGAATCTGAATCAGATAAACCTTCCGGCTCAGTTGTGTCAGATCTGGAAAGTATTGCCTCACTATCGATAGAGACATCTGACTGATGTTCGGCAGGTTCATTAATTGAGGCACTAGAAGGTTGGATACGCTTAGTTATTCGATCAGATGCGCCCGCCATCTGTGAATCCATAATAATATTGAGTGAGTCAGACAGATTGAGTAAAAATTTTTCTAATACTTTTTCTACGGCCTTTTCTACCATAGAAGAAATGGACTGAGAAAGTGATGCGTCCACAAAAATAGGTGGACGAGCTGCTATGCCGGCATATCCCTGCTTCCTGCTTTGAATTTCTGCAATTGCTTCTTTACGAGAGCATCGTCTCCTTTCAATGATTTCAATCACCTGAAGCTTCTTTGATCTTGCAGGACAGTTAGGATCGTCTGCAGCGTGATTTTCTTTGCACAAACAGCATGTGTTATTGTCTGATTGACACTCAGCAGTACTATGACCAGCCCCGTATATGGCCCCGCATATGCGGCATCGAGTCTCCGATCAACAACCTTTAGTGCTGTGCCAAAAGTGCCAACATTTAGCACATTGAAGCGGACGGGGAGCCAAAGCTTCAACCTTATAGATAAGCGGCCATTACTTGATCTCCGAAGGGCGATCTGTTCCAGCGAATGTGACAATTACAGTTTCAGTGGGAACTTTCTGTTGGTTTTCCTGTTTGGTACAGCGGTAAACAGAAATAACAGCTGCTGGGAAAAAGATGTCCAAGACTTCTGCTGGGCTTAGACTTGCGTCTACCCCCCGAACCATCCTTTGCAGCAAGCTAGATGAGGTGGGATAAAAGAGCTCCCCGGATGTGATGCAGAAGTAGTGCACTTCAGGTCTTGGATGCAAGCCTTGTCTTGTGAGCAGCATAGTATCCCCCCGCGTCCAAACTGACGAACCTCTGTTATCAGTAGAGAGTGGAAAGTGATAGCACGAAGTTCTGTTTGGATTGTCTTGGGATTTTTCATGCGGATGAACCCACCGGTGGTCGGCACCAAAGTGACAGGAACGCTACGGGTTCCATTGTGGAGAAACAACTCCAGGGGAAGATCTTGAGGGGGAACAGAGGCTGACCAGAGGGCAGGCCTCTGGCCCGGAGAAGAAACAGACATGAAATAAGAAGTTACACTTATCAATGCACTAAAACAGATGTGTACCACAGGTAGATCTAATAAAATAAAAGTAACCACCGGCTACTTCACCGCAACCCTGAGGATGGAACAAGGAACGCAGGCGCAGGCACGAACGCAGTCCCCGCACGAACCAAGTTATTACGCAGGCGCAGGCACGAACGCAGTCCCCGCACGAACCAAGTTAATACTGTGGGCATTTATTATACCAATCCTCTTCATCTGTACATTATAATCATTATCATGTGTTGCTCATGCATCTTCATCGTTGTCACGTATCATCATCATCTTGGTTCGTTCATCTCAGCTGTCGGCTGCCGGTTCCTCGGGCCTAATAAAGGTCTTCCAAACCAAGACTTCATACGTGGTGGAGCGTGCTGTTAGATCCCCCGTCATCCTCTCGACCACTCTCCCCCTGGAGCTACGTTCAGGTCGACGCATGGGCCAGGTGTCCGGAAATATGTCGCACCAAGAAGTGGTCGGTGCTGCAGACATTCCCACTCCACCACCGCGTGCCGTGCCTTTTCACGTCATTAACAGCCTCCAGCCTGAGCCCCATCCCTTCGCTGGTATGCGCGGGGAAGATGTGGAGGAATGGCTGGACGATTTTGAACGTGTCGGCGCTGCTAACCAGTGGGATAACACCTACAAACTCGCTCACGTGTCATTCTACTTCACGGGTATCGCAAAGACGTGGTTCCTCAACCACTTCATCGACATCCCCGACTGGTCAGCCTTCAAAGGTCAGCTTCGCCATGTCTTTGGCACACCGGCTGTTTGTTCAGCTCTCGCAAAGAAAGCTCTCGCGACTCGGAAACAACACATCGGGGAGTCGTATACATCCTACATCGAGGACGTCCTTTCACTTTGCCGCCGGGTTTACACCCCAATGACAGAGTCAGACAAGGTACGCCAGCTTCTTAAGGGGATTGTACCCGTCGCATTCAACGCCCTTGCAATCCAAAGTCCGGCTACCGTTGCTGACGTTGCGACAACGTGTGAGCGCCTCAAATAACTTGAGTCTGTGCGCCTACAACCGGACAGTGACGCGGCCCGTATTACGGCGGATCCAAACCTACGAGACACAATAAGGGTGATTATACACGAAGAATTAGAATCAATGGGATTCATACTACATTCAGTGTGTCCCATTCAGTCTTCTTCAACGTCATTGCAGGATGTCATCAGGGAGGAGCTCACGTCCATGACCCACATGGCCCACCTGCAGCTCACTGTCGCTCGTACTCTCCCATCGTTCTCGCATGCCGTCGCCGCACCATCAGGCACCGTCAGCTCGACGTCGCCGCCACGAACGTACGCGTCGGTTGCTGCCGCACCTTCCAGAAGCTTTCCCACGAGCTTTCCATCACCGCCGCCTGAGCCATCATCTGTCCCTCTTACTGCTCTCTCTCCCGGTGCATCTAACACAAGCTACTGCCCTCCTTATCGATCGACTCGCCCTACGTGCTATTATTGCGGCTATCGTGGTCACATTTCACGCTTTTGCCGCAAGCGCCAGCAAGATGAGCGCCGAGGGTACGACATACGCGAATGAGACTATACCGTAGGAGCCTTGTACCAGGGCCGTTGTTATTTGTCACCACCACATCGGTCTCCATCTCCGCCAGCCTCCGGTGAACTGCGCAGTAGTCATCAATCAACCCGACGCCGTTCACCATCACCTTACCGTCACTCCTCTTCTCCTCTTCAGCCTGCTTCCCTTGCTTTTGATCGGCGTCCGGAAAACTAAGCGCTGCAGTTTTTGGAGGACAAACTGCATTCCAACACAGTACTCCAATTCCTCCAGCGCGCCCTTACAATATGATTGCAGTCACAGTTGAGGGAGTGGGCGTTGATGCTTTGGTGGACACTGGGGCTGGGTTTTCTATTATTTGTGCTGATTTGTGTTCCCGTCTTCGAAAAGTCACAACGCCTTATGATGGACCAACACTGGTTACAGCCCAGGGAACAATGATTCGCCCTTCCGCTCTATGTGCTGCCCGTGTGCTAATCGACGACATTCTTCATCATATACAATTCGCTGTGCTATCCCCGTGCTCCCACGAACTCATTTTAGGCTGGGACTTTCTTTCATCTGCTTTCGCGGCTCTTTGTTGTGCACAAGGCATCGTCCATCTTACTGACACAGACCACTTGCTTAGTGACGAAACTTACAGGCAACTTCGACTCATCGCTGCTGTAGACATTGAGTTACCCCCAAACGAACATCAATTAGTCACAGTTTTGTCCAACGACGTTGACTCTGGTGACATTTTGGTCACTCCATCGCACCGTTGCCTAATAAAAGCATAGCTCTCGCATCATTGTGACTCGCTTCAACAAGGGATCAGCTGTCCTCGCTGCTACGAACAACACACCAGATAAAATTTTACTGGCGCAGAGAACTACTGTCGCCTGCATTGCCGATCTGGAGCCTGTGTGCGTCGTGCCTCTTACCCCTGCCTCCTCTGAAGGCCATCCTGGAGATCATGCTGCTTCCTTGGCCTTTACAGCAGCCATCAACAAGGACTTGACAGACTCGCAGAAGCAGCAGCTGCTTGATTTGTTGCAAAAGCATGCAAACTCTTTTGACGTTCATTCATCCAGCCTGGGTCAGACAACTGCTACAGCACATCGTATTCAGACCGACGGAACATCCATTGTGCATCGTCGTCCGTACCGCGTCTCCCTAGCTGAACGAAAAATCATTGAGGAAAACGTAGATGATATGCAGCAACGGGAGATAATCCGACCCTCAACCAGTCCTTGGTCGTCTCCAGTGGTTCTGGTGCGTAAAAAAGACGGTTCCGTACGATTTTTCGTCGATTACCGAGCACTCAATAATATCACTAGGAAGGACGTATACCGCATGCCACGTATCGACGACGCCCTCGATTCTTTACAAGGTTCTGAATTCTTTTCAAGCCTCGACTTGCGTTCCGGCTATTGGAAAATGCTCATGCACAAAGATGACAAAAAAAACTGCGTTTGCAACCCCGGACGGCCTATACGAATACAATGTTATGCCTTTTGGTCTATGCAATGCGCCCGTAACATTTGAGCGCTTGATTGACTCCGTGCTGCGTGGCCTGAAATGGAAGACTTGCCTTTGTTAGCTCAATGACATTGTTGTCTTTTAATCGACGTTTCCTCAACATCTGCAACGCTTGGACGAGGTCCTGACTAGCCTTGCGAGCGCTGGTCTTCCAGCGCCCGCAAGAAGAAGTGCCGTTTCGCCAGCAGATCTACCAAGGTCCTCGGTCTTGTTGTGAGCAAAGACGGAATTCGTCCAGACCCTGAGAAAACTGCTGCGGTGCTTCGCATCCTCGCCCTGACAAGCCGAAAGAGTTGCGAAGTTTCCTTGGTCTCGCCTCTTACTTTCGGTGATTCATACAAAATTTTGCCTCCATAGCCGCACCACTCCATAAGCTACTTGCTTCTGGTACGCCCTTTCAGTCGTCTCAGGAATGTGAATCGGCTTTCGACAGGTTGAAGAGTGCCCTCACGACCGATCCTGTACTTTCTCATTTTCACGATGGGTGCACCGACCTTCCTCCATACAGACGCTAGCGGCCACGGTTTAGGAGCCGTGCTCCTCCAGCGCGACAACTCTTCGCGAGAGCGAGTTGTTGCGTACGCCAGCCGCGTCCTCTCCACAGCCGAGAGGAACTACACGATCACCGACAAGGAGTGCCTCGCCATCGTTTGGTCAGTGCAGAAATTTCGTCCCTATCTTCACGGCCATCATTTCATCATTGTGACTGACCACCACGCTTTATGTTGGTTTTCGACACTCAAGAACTTGTCGGGACGCCTCGGCCGCTGGATTCTACGCCTACAAAAGTAGGATTTTGACATCGTATACAAGTGTGGCAGAAAGCATAGCGACGCCGATGCTCTTTCTCGCTGCCCACTACCAGCGCCTCCCCTCAGCGTTTCCGCAATCACTTTGCACAACACACCCTGGAGTCCACGTCTATGGTGGTGTCCTCTCTCACCTCTATGGACCAGCTGCCTTCGGACGACCCGCACAATTTTTCTTCTCGACAGCTGGCTCACCCATACTGCGACGTATTATAGGCTACCTGACTGGCCGTTACCGTCTACCTAATTCGAGGCTTCGTCAACAACTCTCGCAGTTTAAGCTGGACAACTCGATGCTGTACCGCAAAATTTACCATCATGACGGTCAGCGCTGGGTCCCCGTTCTACCCCGATCGCTTCAGTCCGAAGTCCTTAGAGCACTTCATGACCATCCGACGGCTGGTCACCTTCGTTACCACAAAACCTACGATCGCCTTCGAAGTCGGTCTTATTGGCCAGGTTGTACCACTAGTGTAGCTCGGTACGTTGGGTCCTGCACTACCTGCCAATGTAGAAAACTACCCAGATCTGCTCCAGACGGTACACTACAGCCTCTTCCGTGCCCAGCCACACCATTCGAAATTGTAGGCATCGATCTTTATGGCCCCCTTCCAGTCAGTGCTGCTTGAAACTGATGGATAGTAACAGCCATTGACCATTTGACGCGCTACGCCGAGACGGCACCCGTCACTACCGGTTCAGCTTCTGAAATTGCCGATTTCAACCTCTGAGCCATTATACTGCGTCATGGTGCTCCACGTGTATTGCTCAGTGACCGTGGAAAAGCCTTCCTTTCGCAATTAGTCAACGAACTTCTTCGCGCCTCTGGCACAACTCACAAGACTGCCTCTAGTTATCATCCCCGAACTAACGGCCTCACTGAGCGATTCCATCGCACTCTTGCTGACATGATCGCCGCCTACATTCAATCAGACCACATGAACTGGGATGCAGTTCTACCATTCGTCACTTTCAACTACAATACGGCTATTCAGCGGACAACCAGCTACTCACCATTTTACCTAGTTTACGGGCGCTCCCCTACTTCTTTCCTGGATGTCTTTTTCTTTACCTGCCACGCGAATTAATCTCCATCCTCTTCAGAGGAATACGTTTTCCGGCTCACAGAGAGCCGCCAACGTGCTCGTATAAAGACTGAAGCCCGACCGCAAGACATAAAGCTGCTTTATGACGGATCGCATCTTGCTGTATCCTTTCAACCTGGAGACGAAGGGCTCTTTTTGACGCCTATTCGCACACCTGGTTTGTGCGACAAATTCCAGCCACGATTTATCGGGCCGTACACAGTTCTTGAAGAAACTTCCCCAGTGAATTATCGCGTGACGCCACTTGTAGCCCCAGCAGATTGCCGTTATCCAACTACTGAGGTCGTCCATGTCTCCAGTATGAAGCCCTTCATGCGACGTTCTTTGTCCCTTTGAGTTGCCGTGGCCAGGCTGGCCGCTTTCGCGTGAGGGAATTAGTGTGAGCATTTAGTATACCAATCCTCTTCATCTGTACGTTATCATCATTATCATGTGTTGCTCACGCATCCTCATCATTGTCACGTATCGTCATCATCTTGGTTCGTTCATCTCAGCAGTCAGCTGCCGTTTCCTCGGGCCTAATAAAGGTCTTCCAAACCAAGACTTCATAATACATATTTAGTTGAAATACGTGGCGCATGGTTGCTAATGAGAACAACGAGAAGAGACAGAAACGAGGCGCTCTTTCTGTCTGTTCTCCTTCTTCTCATTGGAAACATTGCGCCACGTACTTCAACTATAGATGGAGGAGAGATTGTGTTGGAAAAACTAGCCACACTGTTTACGAGGTGTCTCCTGACTGGAAGAGTACCAGAGTCTTGGAAGAATGCCAACATCATCTTAATACATAAGAAAGGAGATGGCAAGGACTTGAATAATTACAGGCCGATCAGCTTGCCCTCCGTAGTATAAAAGCAAAAGGTAATTGCTAACAGAGTTAAGAAAACATTAGAATTCAATAAATCACAGGAACAAGCAGGATTTCGAACAGGCTACTTAACAACTGACCACATTCATACTGTCAATCAGGTTATGGAGAAATGCTCAGAATATAGCCAACCACTATATAAAGCCTTCATATATTACGAGGAGGCGCTTGATTCAGTAGAAATATCGGCAGTCATGTAGACACTGCGAAGTCAGGGCGTCGATGAAGCATAAATAAACATCCTGGAAAAATCTACAGGGGATCAACTGCTACCATAGTGCTTCATAAAGAAAGCAACAGAATACCATTCAAGAAGGGTGTAAGCAGTGGGACACAATCTTCCCAATGCTATTTACCACGTGCATACAGGAGGTTTTCAGAGGCCTAGAATGGGAACAGTTAGGGATAAGAGGTAATGAAGAGTACCTTAGTAACCTGCGCTTCACCGATGACATTGCATTGCTGAGTAACTTTGGGGACGAATCGCCACTCATGATTGCGGAATTAGACAAGGAGAGCAGAAAGGTGGTCTGAAAACTAATCTGTTGAAAACAAAAGTAATGTACAACAACCTCGGAAAAGAGCAGCGCTTCAAGATAGGTAATAGTAAACTTCAAGTAGTAAAAGACTATGTCGACTTATGGCAGGTAATTACCGCACAGCCGAACCACGAAATTGAAGTAACCAGAAGAATAAGATTGGGATGAAGCTGATTCGGCAAGCACTCTCAAATCATGACAGGTAGATTGCCACTATTCTTCAAGAGGAAAGTATATAACAGCTGTATCTTGCCGGTACTTAGCTACGGAGCAGAAACCTGGAGACTTACAAAGAGGGTTCAGCCTAAATTGAAGATGACGCAGCAAGCAATGGAAAGAAAAATGGTAGGTGTATCTTTAAAAGAAAAGAAGAGAGCAGAGCGGATTAGGGAACAAACGGGGGTAAAGGATATCATAGCTGAAATCAAGAGGAAGAAATGGACATGGGCGGGGCATGTAGCGCGTTGACAGGATAACCGCTGGTCATTAAGGGTAACTAACTAGATTGCCAGAGAAGTCAAGCGGGTTAGGGGGAGACAGAAGGTTAGGTGGACGGATGAGATTGAGAAGTTTGCAGGTATAAATTGGCAGCAGCAAGCACAGGACCGAGTTAACTGGCGGAACATGGGAGAGGCCTTTGTCCTGCAGTGGACGTAGTGAGGCTAATGATGATAATGATTTAAATGAACATTTAGATTTTAGCCCTCTGCCTCGATGTCCATATCAAAAGCCAGCGAGTGCGATCAGGAGCGCCTCCTGCACGTCACCCATAACTGCGAGAAAATTAAATAACAATAAAATATTTTCGGGCTTTATTCTTCCATGACCACCATATAATTATGAGAAGTGACGTTGTGGAGGGCTCCGAAAATTTCGGCCTCTGGGGTTATTAACGTGCACCTAAAACTAAGCACACGGTTGTCAAGCATTCTCACCATCATCTAAAAAGGGGCCTCTACTGCCGGGGTTCGATCACGCAACCGAAACATCAACAGCTGAGTGCCTTAGCCACTTCACTACTGCGGTGGATAGACAACCAAGCAAACCCGCAGGTCATGAGATCAAATTCCGGCTGTGGCAGTCTAAATTTCGATGGAGGCGAGAATGTTCAAAGTTCATGTGCTTGAACTTAGGTGCGTGTTGAAGAACCGCAGGTGATCAAAATTTCCGGAGGCGTCCATGACGTCTTCTTTCATAATCGTATGGTATTTTTGGGACGCTCAACAACAATATTAACTTTTAAAAAACAAATTAATAATTGTCAACCTGTCTACGTGCTTGCCAATGAAAATCTAAAGGAATTGTCGAGCTGAAAAAAAGAACAAAATGTTAGCGAGGTGGCGCTACTCCTCTGCGATATCCCGGACGGGTATGCCGTTATCAATGCCAAAGCACGCCGTGGTTGGGGTCTGCAAATGAACTACGAAAAACTGGGGTTTTTTAACGTAAACCCCGACATAAGCTGACTGGTGTTGTTCACGTTTCGCGACGTTCGAGATGCGGTCGTGGCTGTGGACTAGAGCCGAGCCCTCGTCCTCGAGTTACAGTGACGCGATACTTGCGGCTAAGCTACCATGGCAGGCGAAAGCACAAATGAAAATGGGTAGCAAAGTGTCGCGTACCTTTGCTTCCCAGTCTTCTCTACATTATTCAGAAACGTTAAACTGTATCGCAGTAACTGGATATTTATAAAGAATTCTTCCGCGAACTAGGCCAAAATCCTCAGTCGCATGCATTTGCAATGACGCAAACCTGCACCGAGAATTAGGGCTGAATAATGCACGCGTGCTGTGTGTATGTCTCGTCGATGGGATTTTGCTTTGGCCAGCGAAACTAAAGACAAAATGCACTAATAGGGACAGCTGTGCGCTATAGGAAATCGCTAACACGCGCACCCATTTTTGTGGAAAGAGTATTCCAAACCCAAACACCTCGCAACCACGGCGCCACAACAATAACAACACAGTTGTTTCACAATGACTGCAACTGACACGCTAAGAGAGTACCGGGATGCATCTCTAGCAGAGTAGTACAGCACATTAAAATATTTTACAACACGTAGTATGAGTAGCGTTCTTCTCCAATATTTATGCGGTGTGGCACTAGTTCATAATGCCGCGAACCATGCATTGGGTTTGTTTATTGTGTTTTGTTTTTTCGGCCTGGCTGCGCTTGCCTGTGCTATCGCCGTTTTCGCAGCGTTTCTAACAAACGCTATCAGGGCATTCCCGATACAATTCCACAATTTGAGAAACCCTCGCGCCGAGGGATATAAATTCCCGCACAGCCGATGCCGCGTCATTCGATCGCCGACGCTCACTAGCGTGCCCGTCATTTTGCTGGCCGCTGCTTCGCCGCCTGTGTATGTTTTCAGTTGTTAGGGGAGCGGCCGCTGCTTCGCCACCTCTGTATTTTTTCAGTTAATAGGGGAGCACAGGTTCGCTCCAATAAACTTGTTTTCCTCATATACAACTGCGTCGTCCTTTGCTGCGTGATATCTGGTGGAGGTGCGGGGTACATGAACCCTAAGCCATTGCCAAGACGACAAGCACGCCCAACTCGTGTCAGCCGCCGACAGCAAGGCCTTCAGCCAGAGTTTGGACAGCTCCCGGATAAAAAAAGGAAACAAGACGTAAAAACCACGATGATCAACGCAGGCACCATGACCACCGCTACCAAACCTCCCGTCGTTCTGAAACAACCTCGTGAGCCCCCATCATTCCGAGGATCTCCTGGTGAAGACCCGGAAGAGTGGCTGGAGAAGCTGGAGCGCATCCGCATCTTTAACAGGTGGGTTGACGAAGAAACGTTTCGTCATGTCTTCTTCTATTTGGAGGATGCAGCTCGAACGTGGTTTGAGAACCATGAAGGCTCCCTAACCGACTGGACTGTCTTCAAGAGCGAATTCCTCAAAACATTCGCTATGGTTGTGCGGAAAGAACGAGCCGCCCTTTTGTTGGGACGCGAATGCAAGACCCTAATGAAGGTGTTGTACTGTTCGCTGAGGAGATGAAGATGCTGTTCCGGAGAGCTGACCCCGAAATGGCAGAAGAGAAGAAGGTGCGCTTTCTGATGCGGGGAGTTAAACAAGAGCTCTTCGCTGGACTCATCCGCAACCCCCCTAAGACCGTCGCTGAGTTCGCCGCCGAGGCTTCGATGATCGAGAGGACCTTGGATATGCGTTTGCGGCAATACGATAGACCACTCAACACCCTTTCGGTGAACCCGGTAAACGCCCCTGAATTGGCGACGGAAGACTTGCGCGAGACCATCCGCGCCGTCGTTCGCGAGGAACTGAGGAAATTGTTCCCAGCAAAGCCGCAGCCCCAAGTCGCCTCCCTCACTGACGTCGTCCGGGAGGAGGTTCAGCAAGCCCTGAGAATTCCATGCCATCGGAAGCATCTTGCGAACCACAACCGATGACCTACTCCGCTGCTGCGCGTCGACCCCGACCCGTCCCAACCCGTTATCGAGAGGCCCGACCGTACCGCCACCCAATGTCGCCCGCCCGACCCCCTGTAACCCGAAACCAGGCGCCCAGGAAGACCGAGGTGTAGCGAACGCCAGATAATCGTCCGCTGTGCTACCACAGCGGAGAGGCCGACCACGTCTACCGCCGCTGCTCGTACAAGAGGCTGGGTTTGCGTGGGTTCTCCGTCGACGCACCCCGCCCGCGAGCCGGCCAGCGCCCATTTGAGATCGAAGAATACCTATCGAACACCAGCCGTGGACCATCCCGTTTCAACCGTTCGCCGTCGCCCTACCCGTACCAATCCCCCAACCGTCGCAGCCATGCTGACTTCACCCGTGGAAGGTCCCCCAGCCCACGAGGGGGAAACTAAAAGCAGCAACTTCTGGAGGCGAAGTTGCACAACGGCGAGAAAATGAAAACCCTCCAACGGCGCAAGACCGTGACACACGACATGCCCTCAACCCGACGACCCGACGACAGCCTGACGAGACCCCCGAAAACGACGACAGCTACGCTGCGCGACGCGTACCCGAAATGACGAAGCCTGCCGCTGAGAAGACGACGATGACGACGCATAATGCCCGACCATCAACACGTGCAAGCCGCAATACGACGCTCCGACGCACCCGAAATTGGAGGAAAGCGGCATCCGACGTCCAGTTGTCCATCGACGGCCTTGACGTAGCCGCCCTCATCGACACGGGAGCCGACTACTCGGTCATGAGTGGGTCATTCGCGTCCAAGCTAAAGAAAGTTACGACCAGATGGGACGGTCCGCACATACGCACAGCAGGAGGCCACCTCGTGACCCCAAGTGGAATGTGCACATCGCGCGTCACCATAGACGGCACTACGTACCCTTCAAAGTTCGTCATTTTGCCTTACTGCTCCCGCGACGTAATTCTCGGAATGGACTTTTTGACGGACAATGGCGCAATAATTGATCTGCAGACCAGGTCGATAACGTTTTCTTCCGATCACTCCACGACACCGCAGCCGAGCCTCGGACGCCGTGCTGCTGTATGGATCGCCGACGATCACGTCACCCTGCCACCCCGCGCAAGCTTGATGATCGCCGTCTATTGTGAAGGTGCTGCTCCTGACGTCGCGCTATCCTGGATACTGACCAAAGGTTGCTTCTAGACCACGGTGTGTCTGTCGTAAGAGGCATTGCGCGGTTTAAGCAACGCAGATCCGACGTTTTGGTCACCAATTTCACCGAGGAGTACCAGCATCTAAACAAGGGCGCTGGAATTGCGTTCCTCGAAGAAACGCAAGAAGTGAGTCAAGTGATCGCGGTCGCCACCTTTGAACGCGCACGCACAGATGCTTCCAGGCTGCCACATTCTTTCGACGTGAACCCGGCGCTGTTGCAAGAAAATCGGGACAGATTACTGGAGTTGCTCCGTCACTACAGCGAGTGTTTTTCCTCGAACTCGAAGTTACGTCAGACACCTTTGGCGAAGCACCGGATAATAACCGAAGATGGAGCCCGACCTACCAGACAGTCACCGTACCGCGTTTCTTCACACGAGCGGAAACCATCCGGACTCAAATTGATGACATGCTCAGCGACGACATAATACCGCCATCAAAAAGTCCGTGGTCTGCGCCGGTTGTACCCGTGAAGAAAAAAGATGGCACTTTAAGATTCTGCGTTGACTACCGGAGACTAAACAAAATCACCAAAAAGGACGTGTGCCCCCTGCCACGAATCGACGACGCCCTCGACCACCTCTGCCACGCCAAGTACTTCTCATCCATGGATCTGAAGACTGGCTACTGGCAAATTGAAGTGGACGAGAGAGACTGAGAGAAGACTGCATTTATAACCCCGGACGGTCTATACAAGTTCAAGGTGATGCCATTTGGGCTGTGCACGGCGCCCGCAACGTTTCAGAGAGTCATGGACACTGTGCTAGCAGGCCTGAAGTGGCACACCTGCCTCGTATACCTCGACGACGTTGTCGTATTCGCCCGGACTTTCGACGAACACCTCACAAGGTTGGAATCTGTACTCGAGGCCATTCGTACGTCGGGGTTAACGCTGAAGCCTGAGAAGTGCCGTTTCGCGTACGAGAAACTCAAGCTCTTGGGTCACGTGGTGAACGCCGCGGGAGTCCTACCTGACCCGGCAAAAACATCAGCCATTGCGAACTTCCCAAGGCCGAAGGATAAGAAGGGTGTGCGAAAGTTTTTCGGACTGTGCGCATACTACCGGCGCTTCGTCGCAAACTTCGCACGCATTGCAGAGCCACTATCGCGCCTGACGAAAGAAAGCACCCCTTTCAGCTGGGAAAACAACCAAGAAAAGGCATTCTGCGATCTGCAACAACGCCTGCAAAACCCGCCCGTGCTCGCTCATTTCGACGAAAACGCCGAAACGGAAATGCACACGGACGCCAGTGATATCGGTTTGGGTGCCGTCCTCATCCAAAAGCAAAGCGGTTACGAAAAAGTAATCGCCTATGCAAGCCGTGGTCTGTCGAAGGAGGAGAGAAATTACTCTGCCTCCGAGAAAGAGTGCCTGGCTATCATATGGGCCATTTCAAAATTTCGCCCATACGTCTATAGTAGACCGTTTAAGGTTGTGACGGACCATCATGCACTGTATTGGCTCGCCAATTTGAAGGACCCCTCTGGCCGTCTTGGGCGGTGGAGCTTGCGCCTGCAAAAGTTTGACGTTACAATATTCTACAAATCCGGCAGGAAACAGTCCGACGCCGACTGCCTGTCCCGCGCACCCGTCGACCCACCGCCACAGGACTCCGATGAAGACAGCGCGTTCTTCGGAGTCGTGACAGAGAGCGACCTAGCCGCCCAGCAGCGTGCCGACCGTGACCTCCGCGCCATGATCGACTACCTCGAAGGACGTAACGTTGCCGTGCCTAGGGCGTTCAAGCGCAACTTACCAGCATTCAGCCTCAAAAACTCCATCCTAGTGAAAAAGAATTTCAACCCCGAAACGAGAACGAATTATCTACTTGTCATCCCCGCAGACCTTCGTGACGAAATTTTGGAAGCGTGCCACGACGACCCGTCTTCCGGAAATCTCGGAACAGATCGCACGATTACAAAAATCAAGGCGAAATACTTCTGGCCCCGCCTTACATCCGATGTCACCCACTACGTCCGGAGCTGCCGTGACTGCCAGCGATGAAAACACCACCGACGAGACCAGCCGGACTTCTGCAGCCGATCGCCGTCCCAACGAGGCCCTTCCAACAGATCGGAATGGACCTTCTGGGCCCGTTCCCTACATCCCGATGCGCAAACAAATGGATTGTCGTAGCGACAGACTACATGACGCACTACGCAGAGACCACCGCTCTTCCTAGGGGAACTGCACAAGAAGTTGCAAAGTTCTTTATTAACCAAATTGTGCTTAGACATGGAGCCCCTGAGGACCGCGGAACGACCTTCACTGCGGAGCTCATGCAAGGAATCGTACGCTACAGCAACACAGATCACCGAAGAACGACAACGTACCACCCCCAAACGAATGGACTAACGGAACGGCTCAATAAGACAATCGCGGATATGCTGTCTATGTACGTCGACGTTGAACATAAGACATGGGACGAAGTCCTCCCGTACGTCACGTTTGCGTGCAACACGGCTATTCAAGAAACCACGCAGATGACACCGTTCGAGCTCGTCTACGGAAGACGGCCGACTACGATGCTCGACGCCATGCTTCCGCACGTAGAAGACGACGACCTCAACGCCGACGTCCAAGGATACCTCCAAAGTGCGGAGGAGGCCCGCCAGCTCGCTCGAGCTCGTATAACGGACCAGCAACTGGTTGATGCCGGACGCTACAATTCCCGACGCCGAGACGCCGAGTACCGTCCTGGAGATCGTGTGTGGGTTTGGACTCCCATTCGACGACGTGGACTCAGTGAGAAACTTCTACGACGCTATTTCGGACCCTACCAGATTCTACGACGTGTTGGCGAACTAACGTACGAAGTGATCCCTGATGGGGACTCCCGTACATCAAGACGACGCACGCGGCCCGAAGTCGTCCATGTGGTTCGCTTAAAACATTTCTACGGACGATGACGAACTTTTAATTTGTGTGGACTGCCCCTTATGTTAGCATCGGGTCGATGCACTCTTAAAGGGGGTAATGCCGCGAACCATGCATTGGGTTTGTTTATTTGTGTTTTGTTTTTTCGGCCTGGCTGCGCCGGCCTGTGCTATCGCCGTTTTCACAGCGTTTCTAACAAACGCTATCACGGCGTTCCCGATAGAATTCGACAATTCGAGAAACCCTCGCGCCGAGGGATATAAATTCCCGCCCAGCCGATGCCGCGTCATTCGATCGCCGACGCTCACTAGCGTGCCCGTCGTTTTGCTGGCCGCTGCTTCGCCGCCTGTGTATTTTTTCAGTTGTTAGAGGAGCGGCCGCTGCTTCGCCGCCTGTGTATTTTTTCAGTTGTTAGGGGAGCGCAGGTTCGCTCCAATAAACTTGTTTTCCTCATAGACAACTGCGTCGTCCTTTGCTGCGTGACAATATATACATGTGTAATCTAGCTGCCGCGACACGAACACCCCCCAATGCCGCTCGCGAAAGAACACCGTCCGGTGCGAGGTCAACTGGTCTTGTTTCTTCGCGTGGTCTTTGATATAGCGTGCGTGTTGCGTGTACACAACTGAAGTGGTTGTTACCGCACTGAAGTATTGTCATACATTGGCTCCAAGTTGTGTAAATTGATGACTCATCGTCATAAATGGGATAAACTCTTGAAACAAGTATAACAGATGTTATAGCCACACCTCTCCACGAAATGGACGCGAGGAAAGCGAAAGAATCTGGCCTATATGTTGCGCCCTCCCTGAGTAACCAAAACAGACAGAAATAAAAAAGGCGAATTTTATCTGTGGTTGCTGTCTAGAGATGCCGCAACCATGAATATTTCGCGATGGTATGAAAAGTTCTTGCATTTTGTTTTCACAGGAACTTCATAAATTTTTGAGTTTCCTCTTTTCTAAGTGGATAGGTTACGCTGAAAGGGTCAAACAATCCTTCTAAGCCCAGCATGCATCCAAGAGACGCTACGATAACGCCGATATACAACCTTCATGAGTGCTCTGCGCAATCTCTTATAAAAGCCATTGTATGCCAGCACGCTATCGATCGCCGGGCTTTCTTTAGCAGCCACCCAATCACGCGTAGTATGCGAACACAACAGCACCAGTAGCAACAAAGGACACCCAACAGCGACAAAAAAAAAAGGATAGCCCCGTTCATGCCATCGTGTGTTTCTTGTGCGTGTTTATGGTGCTAGACATTCTCAGTGACCTGGCAAGAACTGGAAAGGAACAATGACACCTCACTGCATGAACACGGGAATTCATGTCTTTGGGAAACGACATTGGGAAACACTGCTCTGAAAACGGATTTTTCGAAACTTTCCTTCTAGAAGCTGCTCAAGCTATGCGTATCCACTACACATGCAAGATACATAGTACTTCAACGTCTTTTTGTTAACTCTTGTAGAAAATTTTCGAAGCTCTCGTGATAAAAATATTTCCACGTAACATATAAATACCACATTGTTTCATAGGGAAGGTATCCCTTTACCTTCATGTGAGCGAATAGTCGCCCCTCTTGGCTCGATAAAAGGTTTTCTCATTTTTCTATCGCTTAGAGCTCTTATAAAGCGATGCGCACTGCTTGTTACGAGAATAATGGCAAATTGCGTGGAGATAAGCGCCGTTGCATTTAAAACAATATAGGTCTAGCTATGAGTAAAGAGTAAAACGCTAAGGAAACAGTAGGAACCGATCCACCCAATCATCGAGCATGCTGATTACCGCTAATTCGGGAGTGTCTCTGGGTTGTATATGCTTTGTTTTTCTTCATGCTAATTAGTCACCTTCGAGTTGATTTTGTTTTCGCCAAATGTTTCTTCATTTTGTAGAAGTTTGAATCGATTATATGCGACTTTTCTTTTAAATTAAAGTTGCCGGCCGAATTGCCTTTTACAAAGTAAAGCGCAGATCGGTTCTCAACATTGGTGTACCAACAGCACACTGTCTTCCTCTGATAATAGAAATATTGAGGACTAAAATATTTACTTTCTTATCAATTAGGCTCTCCCGGCTCTACCTTCTCAACGCAGCTCACATACTGCTTACATTTTGGCTACACTAGAACATGCTACTCTAAAAAAAATCATGAGGAGACCAGCTGGCATGGGCCACGCACATCCGGGTGCCGAGCTTTTATGATGGCCGATAGTGCACTCTGTAGAAGTAACATACTTACCTTCTACTTGAAAAGAGTCCATCGGTAACACATTTTCCAATAAAAAAGTCGCCATTCACCTGATTTGTAGGTGCGCTAGCAATATTTCCGATAATGCAAACGACTACACCAAGCTTAACAATAGGTATATAACTTGGCGCGACTCCATTGCAAAACGCCCTTTCAATTCCTGTGGGGACTCCACATGTACGCCATAGACGGAACACTCGCGCTAGAATGCCCCGATTTATTCCACCCAAAGTGCCTACAACTTCGATGTGTTGCAGCAGCCATACGTGAAACGGCTCGCGAGAGATTTGCGATGATATACTTGCGAAATAATGAACGTAGCCACTTTACCAACCGTGCATGTCTCTCTGTGGTGGTATACTGGGAGGCCTTTCCACTTTGAACGTCGGGATTGCTCTCTGTTCTGTTTTTGTTTCTGCAACTCACTTTGTGTTCTCCCGAATTCGAAAAACCGTTTGCAGGTATCCCGAAGGGGGCTGTATATCTTGCGGCGCAACCTGCCTTGAATTTTCCGCCCAACGGTTCTACGCTTCGCATGGCGCATCCAGTACTGATGCGTTCACAGCAAGAGCAACATATTGAGTTGGAAAAGGCCTCGGCTAGACGAACGGATTACGGCAAAAGATTTGCTTCATGACTTTATAGATAGCTCAGATCATGCGCACGGCATTCTTGTCCCAGGACGGGATTACCGGCAGTCCTGCTGATACATAAGCCTGGAGCACACACTGATTCCAGCAGGTTTGTATGCATCTGCCTCTGGGGAAAAATCTTCGCAGACTTCAAAAGCTGTATGCATTTATTGTCCCCTAAAACTCCACAAAAACGACCTCGCGAAAAATAATCCGTTGTTGTGGTCTCATATAACAGCTGTCACTTTAATATTCCAGAAAAGATCAGACAAACCGAAGCGCGAGACTGCAAATGTGATTGCACCTTTGTCCATATGTTTGCTTCAAAAATGTGGTGCTGTTTTTTTAACACCGGTGTACAGTAGTTCACTAACCCCAAAACAACCTCCAATAGATGTCCGTACTCTTGTGTTTAGAAAAAGTCGCTAACAATTTTTAGTACTTGGTACTCTACTATGGGAGAGCAGACAGGCGTCCCGCCGAACACCCATTTGATGAGGCCGTGTTGACGAAAATTCTGCCACGAAGTTCACGACGCTAATTTTCTCTAGACCGCTTGCTAGTGCACGAGGCAGTACACTGTGCATGTGAATTGAATTTTGACTCTTTGGGTTATCCGGAGTCATCACGAGTATATTGCTGCCGTGCACTACTTCCAACATGGGCTTCGCGATTTCCCTAGTTTTTAGTCTTCTTTTTTAATATATACAACAAGAAATGTTGCCTGCTTGAGCAAGAATCGCTAAACCTGAAGTGTGTCAGGTATTTTTTCGTACCATCTACACTAACGTCCTAATATGCAAGCACAAAAGCATTATTCTCCTAAATATGGCGATGCACAAATTAAGTACTACAACTGCAGACGCTTCGATAGACTCAAACTCTTTTAGCCACCGGCTACACCCCTTAATCTTAGCTTGTTAACGAGGTGTGGGGTGAATTTAAATGCGCATTTCATGTGAATTTAAAATGAGCATTTCATAGTCGCACCCACTCACAAATCTGGCGTCAGCGGTCCACCCTCCCTGCGCATGCTCGCGTCTCGTGCCAACTGTCGCTCCCTTCCCTCTCTCTCGCCTCGGAAGGCAGACGCAGGCAGTGGCTGCTAGTAAAAGAAGCCGGTGCAATTTTCCACGGTGAAAACTCGAGTGAATGTGTCGTAGAGAGGGGGGGGTGTTCACGTGAATGTTGCGTACTTGAGTGTCATTTCGGAATGCATCATTGTTATTTCGTGTATCATACTTTAATTTGTTTAATGAACGAGAAGCACTGTCTTCAACGCCCCGCCACGGTGGTCTAGTGGCTATGGTACTCGGCTGCTGACCCGCAGGTCGTGGGATCAAATCCCGGCTGTGGCGGCTGCATTTCCGATGGAGGCGGAAATGTTGTAGGCCCGTGTGCTCAAATTTGGGTGCACGTTAAAGAACCCCAGGTGGTCGAAATTTCCGGAGCCCTCCACTACGGCGTCTCTCATAATCATATGGTGGTTTGAGGACGTAAAACCCCACATATCAATCAACCACTGTCTTCAACGTCAAGCAAAAGCAAAGACGCACTTGACTGAATTCCTAACGCGCGATTCAGTGCGTATACACGTACAGGGTGACTAGTGAATCAGTGCGCAGCACGAGCAATCGGTTTTCACTCGCAGACGCTGCCTGCGCCAGCCTTACGAGGCAAAAACGGGGGTAGCGCGAGTTCACACGAGACGCGAAACGCAAGCATGCTCCGTAGGTGTGTCGAGGGCGCCACTGACGCAGAATGTGCGACTACACGTGCGGCTATAAAATGCTCCGCATTTAAAAAGCTGCTGCTCGCGCTGCACCACCGTTCACTGACACTGGATCACGCATTAGGATTTCAGTCAAAGGCGTCTTTACTTAGCTTCACTTGACGCTTTGCTTGACTCGAGTAGATGCTATGTAAGCAACAGTACTTACAACCAGCAGTGGGGCAGAACCACACAACAGCGTCCCACCACTTGTTGAAAGCAACGCTTCTCATTCATTCAATAAATAAGAATAAAAAAGACGAAATAATAAGCGTTTCCAAATTATACCTAATCACGTAACGTTTACGCGATATTCCTACCTCCTCTGAGATGCATTCGATCGAGTTCCCCCCTGTGGCACTATGCGGGTAGAAATTTCTTATAGAAGGTTTTGTTGCGAAAGCTACACTGGGCGAAGTTGAGCAGACTCGCGTGGTAGTTTCGCGCAAGTGCTAGGAGCAGTGACGTCACATGGCGCACAGCTGACGTACCGGAGAAGTCTTGAACGCTGCTGAAGTGACACTGCCGCAATATCGTGGACTGGCAAATGAATGTTCATTCATTCATCCGGTGTTTGTTCGTCCGCACTTCTATTTGTAGTTCATTTCTCTGTTTGTCCGTGGTTCGACCATAAACTCGTCCATCCGTTCATCCAGTGTCCACCCATCAGTTCATGGTCCATTCATTCTTCTTCCATCTCTCCGTGGTTCATCCATCGGTTCGTTCATTCGTGGTTTGTTTATCTGTCCGTCTATTCATCCATACATCCATCCTTGGTTCGTCCGTTCGGCTCTACTTTCGTCCGTCCATCCGGGGATCATTTGTTCGTTATATATAATCATGATAAACGCATGATTCTTATCATGATACTCATGATAAAAATATACTCAGGATAAACGCGAACTTACACAATTCTTACTTCTTCGTGTATGAGCAGCACTCTCTTCTTTCAAAAACGTGGCCGCAGCAGCGAGAAGAGTGACCTTTGTGCTCTCTATAGGTTATGTAAATTTAAAGCAAAGTTGAGGTTCAAGCAGCAATTTTAGCGATAACTTTCTGAGGAGCACGGCCAAAGCTACGTGGGCGGAGCTTATGCACACGTGCACCTTTCGCTACAGTTGACAAGAACGTGCTGAAGTTGCCGAGTTCTGAAGACCACCAAAGATATATGGTGTAAATAAATCGCTCGCCACTAGCAAGCTGGAAAACGTGCTCTCTGTGGCATAGTGGTTTCCCAGCGCGCATTGCTGAGCGTGAGGTCACAGGTTGGATGCCCATTTGTGAAATGTTTTCTTAGATTGTTTTTGTATTCTCTTAGTGTATTTTTACAACACCATATCTATGACTGAATTACACCAGCGCGACGCCTGGTGTACCTCGGCATGAAACAGTTTCCTTTTAAAAAGCAGAAATTTGCACGCGGGTGGCAGCAACTACACACCTACTCTAACAAAATGATTTTTCGTCTTTGTTACCTTTATTTATCTTTAGGAGACAAGTTTAAGGTTTGTTATGGAGAGGCAGCACTGGTTTACTTACTATTTTAAGTGCTTTGGGCTAGGATCCGCCATGACTTTGGGAACGTATTTTCCTCTCAGATGTGACGTTGATGAAATGTTTGTTAGAAACAGAAAGGCACATGAGGCGGGACATGTTGAAGACGCTTGCACTTCGCGTCCTTGGATCGCATCTCGTCGATGTTACTCGCACGCCGTCTTTATTCTCGAACGCGATCAGTGTTCTTGACTCGCACCTCGTCAGTGTCTCTGGTCTTCTACTACTGATGCTTGCGTTCGGCTTCCCAGGCTCGTGCCTCGTCGATGTTGACTTCACTATTCGTGAACGCGATCGACTTCGCTAACCCGTGCAACTCCGGCGACATCCGGAAAACGTACGCGCACACTAGCGGGAAGCATGCCACGATGGCGTCCCGCCCGTTGGCGTGATCGCGCGGCAAGAAGCGGCACGCTGTAAACATTGTCGACGCCGCGAGATTCTCGAAGCCCGCGCAGCGCACGCACCCACCGGCTCACGGCTTCTTCTCGCCGACAGATGGAGAGAAGTGGCGCGGGTGAGTTGATGCCCTCGTGAAGATAGGGCTAGAGCGTTGCGAGTGGTGGAGAGAGTGAAGCGAGAGAGAGGTGACACGCGGCGAGCACGCGGCAGGTGAGAGAGAGAGACGTCACCGCGCAATGATAAGAGGGAGTGAGCTACTTGGCACCACTACAAAGCCTGCAACGTGGAGAGCAGCGCGGACAGAGGGACACAGGCTTGTCAAAGAGCTGCTTCGCATCTAATATTCTGCTATGAAGAACTGAACCTACAGGCCAACTCGGGTAACTTTTTCAGGATAATATATCTCAGTGAAATTCACTGTGTACGTTTCTTTGCACGTTACCATCATTTATCCCAAATTAAAAGCTCGCGAGATGCTCTGATTATTTGCAAACTAATTTTAAAAATTGCCTCGAAACGGCTCACCTGGCTTGCCAGAGTTATTGGCAACACTGCCTGTGTTTCGTTACGTTTTGCATGTCAATGGAAGTGACGCCACCGATGACATAACTCTTTGGCTGCCGCAGTGGATTAGCCACTCGCAAGTGCAGTATGTAACAAAGGAGAAAGATTAAGCGGAAGGACAGGGAACTTAGCCAGTTCTTCACTGGCTGGCTACCGTGTGCTGGGGAAAAGGGGGAAGGGAATAAAAGATGATAAAAAAGAAATGTTGCAAAGAAACAAAGAGGAAATACAATAGGATAGCAAAACAGGAAAAGGAAACTTGAAAAGAATAAGACACTAAAGCCTGTCTCTGAGGCCAGTTGTCCGCAATAAGCGTAACGAAGCTTTCAAAGCCTTCTGGGTCGAGGAGGGACTCGGTCAATGAGCCAGAATCATTTGTTCCGACAAAGGCCGATCATCTAGTCTATCTAGAGCTTGAATAAGTTGTTGTCTTGGTGCGTTGAAATGGTGCACTCACATAAAAGGTGGGCGATGGTTTCTTCGCATCTGCAGTAAGTTGTGTAGAGGAGCTGGCCATTCCAATAAAATATGGGATAGGAGAAAGACACAGATACGAAGGCCAAAAACCAAGCAAGGAAGACGCAAATATACACTACCACACAACAAATTACCCCAAAGAAAAGAGATAAATGATTCATTCTTCTAGAGATCGGTATGCCACAAAGGTCACACGTGTCTTCCTAGAGCAAGGTGAGTGCTTATTGTGCATGGTTTCCCACAGGGCCAAAGATATGACCGCAGCTGCAATGAATATCAATCTTGTGTGAAGGACGGCAAGCAGCTTGATACTTGAGCAGAACACATCAAGCTTAAAGCACTCACGAAGTTAGCATACACAGGAAAAGCACGGGTTAACAGGGCACGTGTCACAGTTCAGCCAATAAAGCGCGCTGCTCAAACACAAAGAAAGGCGCACAAAACAAATGCGCGAGTATACTCAGGATAAACGCTAACTTTCACAATTCTTTTTTCTTCGTGTATGAGCAGCACTCTCTTTTTTTGGAAACGTGGCCGCAGCAGCGAGAGGAGTAACCTTCGTGTTCTCTATAAATCATGTAAATTTAAGGCAAAGTTGAGGTGCAATCCCTATATTCGGTGACAACTGCGGCAGTACGGCCAAATCTACGTAGACGGAGCCTATGCACACGTGCACCCTTCGCTACAGTGAACAAGAACGTGCTGAAGTTGCCGAGTTCTGAAGACCCCCAAAGATATATGGTGTATATAAATTGCTCGCCACTAGAAAGCTGGAAAACGAGCGCTCTGTGGCATAGTGGTTCCGCACCACGCATTGCGGAGTGTGAGGTCACAGGTTGGATGCCGATCTGTGAAATGTTTTCTTATATTTTTTTGTAATCTCTTAGCGTATTTTTACAACACCATATTTATTACTGAACTACACCAGCGCATGCCTGGTGGACCTCGGCAAAAAACACTTTCCTGTTAAAAAGCAGGAATTTGCGCGGGGGCAGCAGCAACTACACACCTACTCTAACCAAATGATCTTTCGTCTTTGTTACCTTTATTTTTATTTAGGAGACAAGTCCAAGGTTTGTTATGGAGAGGCAACACTTGTTTTCTTACTATTGAAAAGTGCTTTATGCTAGGATCCATCATGACTTTGGGAACGTACTTGTTTCTCAGATGTGACGTTGTTAAAACTTTTGTTAGATACAGAAAGGCACACGAGGCGAGACACGTTGAAGACGCTTACACTTCGCGTCCTTGGTTCAAATCTCGTCGATGTTACTCGCACGCCGTCTCTATTCTCGAACGCGATCAGTGTTCTTGACTCGCACCTCGTCAGTGTCACTGGCCTTCTACTACCGAAACTTGCGTTCGGCTTCCCAGGCTCGCGCCTCGTCGGTGTTTGACTTCACCATTAGTGAACGCGATCGACTTCGCTAACCCGTGCAACTCCGGCGACATCCGGAAAACGTACGCGCACACTAGCGGGAAGCATGCCACGACGGCGTCCCACCCGTCGGCGCGATCATGCGGCAAGAAACGGCGCGCTGTAAACATTGTCGGCGCCGCGAGATTCTCGAAGCCCGTGCAGGGCACTTACCCACCGGCTCACGGCTTCTTCTCGCCGACAGATGGAGAGGGGTGGTGCGGGTGAGATGATGCCCCTCGTGAGGATAGGGCTAGAGCGTTGCGAGCGGTGGAAAGAGTGAAGAAAGAAAGAGATGACACGTGGCGAGCGCGCAGCAGGCGAAGGAGAGAGACGTCACCGCGCACTGCTAGGAGGGAGTGAGCTACTTGGCACCACTCCAAAGCCTGCAACGTGGAGAGCAGCTTGGACGGAGGGACAGCGTAACACAGGCTAGTCAAAGAGCTGCTTTGCATCCAATATTCTCCCATGAGGCTGAACCTAAAGGCCCACTCGCGTTATTTTTTGAGGCTAATATATCTCAGTGAAATTCACTGAGTACGTTTATTTGCACGCTATCGTAATTTATGCCAAAGTACAAGCTCGCGAGATGCTTTGATAGTTTGCAAATGAATTTTAAAGATTGCCTCGAAACGGTTCACTTGCCTTGCCAGAATTATTGGCAACACTGCCTGTGTTTCGTTACGTTTCGCATGTTAATGCAAGTGACGCCGCCGATCACATCACTCTTTGGCTGCTGCAGCGTTTACTGTGTTGGCGACAAGGCGATGGTGGCGGTGATCGGTGGTGTTCTACCTTCCTGCGTGGCATTTGGCCGGCGCTTCGCTGGTTTGGCGCGCGATTTTCTGTTCCCTGTTGATGGGTGTGCGGTGGATGGTAGTTCCTGTTGCGTTGTGGGTTGCACAAAGCTCTCATACAAGACGCAGAGTGTTCGCTATCACGGCTTTCTACGTGACCAGTGCCTTCCGTGAAAACTGTATCAGTGCGATCAGGTGCAACAGATAATTAGCAAGCAGAATGGCACGCGCGTGTTCCCATCATTTCTCGCCGCAGTCCTATCGGGACAGCGTTCACTTTATGGTACCTTTTGGGTTGTAATTCATTTAGTAATCCCAGAACAGCAGGAATCTCTCGGCAACGGACATTCTCATCGGTGCGCGCTGGTCTGCAGTCGCCACAAGTGCACCTCTGTAGCAACACCATGCTTGTTCATATAATAACAAAAAACAGTGTCTAATCATCCACAGGTAAGACTTAACATTCGTCGTCATAGTGCAGCGCCAGTTGCACGGCTTGTTCAGTGACTGGCCGTCGTAGCCATGGCTCGAGCAAAAAAAATTCGCAAGCATTTCCCCGAGGGTGAACATGGTTAAGTGCGAATGCACGGGGTGATGCTATGATGGGTATTTATTATTTCGCACTATTATATTTATTATTAAACAATATGATGACTTTATGGTGTAATGGTTCCTGGGAATCGCAATTTGATCACATGGGGGAGTTTACGTTAACTCACTGGCGAATGCCAACGGATTTTAACTTTACTCCCCCTCATAGCATCACCCCGTGCATTCGCACTCAACCATGTTCACCCTCGGGGAAATGCTTGGGTGTTTTATTACTGATAATGATGATTAAAGTGTAATTAATTAATTTAAGTGTTGTTTGTCATGAAGCATTTGTACACAGATACACTATATACGAAGTATTATTTATTTACACTTCATGACGCGTCCAGACGAGCAAAGTCCAGGGCTCGCACCCTCTCCCCGCGCGGCACGTTCACTGGCTGGAACGGCTTCGGGAACGTCCACTCGCCGTTGACGATTGCGAGCGGCGTCTTGACGCCGGCCTTCATCGCCTTTCTCCGCCTGACGCTTGCGTTGTCGTTCCGCTTCTTGGGCCGCGTTCGCGGCTCGATGTTGACGCCTCATCTCGGCCTCGCGAGCGCGCAGTTCACCATCCGCTGCACGCTTCGCCCCGCTTGTCCTCGCCTCACGAGCACGAAGTTCGGCATCCTCTGCACGCTTCGCCGCTTGTCCTCGCCTCGCGAGCGCGCAGTTCGGCATCCGCTGCACGCTTCGCCCGCTTGCACTCGCCTCGCGAGCGCGCAGTTCGGCATCCGCTGCACGCTTCGCCCGCTTGCACTCGGCCTCGCGAGCACGCAGTTCGGCATCCGCTGCCGCTTCGCCCGCTTACGTTCGGTCTCACGAGCTCTTCGCAGCGCCGCCTTGTCTTCCAACGTCGGCGAAACCACCGCGGTACCGTCACCTCCAACGACGGGTGCAGTGCTGGCATTCGGTTGTACTGCATTCGTTGTTGATGGTACGTTGCCTCCGGCACATCGCACGACCCGCTCTCGACGGAGACTGAGAGAAGGCGGTGCCCGAGAGCGAGGGTGCGCGCGCAGCTGCAGCGAGCGAGGAGAGCGGAGGAGCGAGCGAAGGGGAGGGGGTATAAGGCCGTTACTGACACCGATATCACGTCATGTCCGTGGCTTATTCGGCAGAGCGTCGTGCTGCGGCCCGCCAAGTCCTCTTCGTTTAAAGATAGAGAAACTGCGGACGCCGCCGACAGCGGTGGATGGTTTGGGGTCGCTAATAAGTGTATTCACACTTATACCTGTGTCACACGGGCGCGCAAAAAGTCTTTTAAGTAAGCGGTCTTTTACGAAGTTGAAAGACTTTTAACAAGAGGTGTTTGCGGCGCAGACACAACGGCAGCAACTATCTCCTTTTAGTGTTTTCGTTCGAAGACGCTAGCGAAAGCGTGGCGCTAGCAGTTAAAAGAAGCATGAATTAAACGATGTATCACGACGTACAAATTAACTGTTGCACTGCTCCTTTCTTCAAATAAATTTAAGAATAAGAGATGAAGAAACACCAATGTGAAAGTTTGTTGCACTAGTTAAGGAAGCATTCCCATAACTAGCGACGTGCACAATTCCGTCTGGCACCACTGGGCTTTTATTCACCGTATTTGTTTTTTCGCTGTTTTGACTGCTCTCGCACGTTATGGGCGACCGTACGGGAGAAAAAGCGAGGATCGCAAGCCTCACGGCCTGCCTTCTCGCTCTGGAAAGCGAGGCAGACGCTGCAAAAGCCACCAGGAGAGGATAACGTGTCTGCTTCCGGCCATTGCAGATGCTGCCTTTTCCGTGGGGCGCCGGCTGCTTGATCTGCGGATTGCCATAGACGCTCGGACTCGGACCACAGAATCACGGGCAAACCACGTCTGCCACGCTTCCCTCGCTTGTGCAAAATGGCGCGGCCCGAGACCGAGCGTCACCACGTGATATTGCCGATGCTTGTACTGCTTACGAGAGTGGAAAAGGAAATAACCATTAAAGAGTTCTTACACCTTCTGCAGGATGTGAAATTTGTTTTTACAAACAGTTTTGGTGACAGAAAAATAAGCATTCGCTCTTTTTTTTCCACCACTCGAAAATTGCTGGCGCCCACTGGTTTTAAGCTACTCATTCAGAGCTGTAAAAGAGATCGACGAACTCCGCTACGAAAAAGACTGCTTCTTAAAAGTAGTTGACGCCGGCCTTCATCGCCTTTCTCCGCCTGACGCTTGCGTTGTCGTTCCGCTTCTTGGCCGCGTTCGCGGCTCGATGTTGACGCCTCATCTCGGCCTCGCGAGCGCGCAGTTCACCATCCGCTGCAACGCTTCGCCCGCTTGTCCTCGGCCTCACGAGCACGAAGTTCGGCATCCTCTGCACGCTTCGCCCCTTGTCCTCGGCCTCGCGAGCGCGCAGTTCGGCATCCACTGCACGCTTCGCCCGCTTGCACTCGGCCTCGCGAGCGCGCAGTTCGGCATCCGCTGCACGCTTCGCCCGCTTGCACTCGGCCTCGCGAGCACGCAGTTCGGCATCCGCTGCACGCTTCGCCCGCTTACGTTCGGTCTCACGAGCTCTTCGCAGCGCCGCCTTGTCTTCCAACGTCGGCGAAACCACCGCGGTACCGTCACCTCCAACGACGGGTGCAGTGCTGGCATTCGGTTGTACTGCATTCGTTGTTGATGGTAGCGTTGCCTCCGGACATCCATCGCACGACCCCTCTCTCGACGGAGACTGAGAGAGAAGGCGGGTGCCCGAGAGCGAGGGGTGCGCGCGCAGCTGCAGCGAGCGAGGAGAGCGGAGGAGCGAGCGAAGGGGGAGGGGGTATAAGGCGCGTTACTGACACCGATATCAGCGTCATGTCCGTGGCTTATTCGGCAGAGCGTCGTGCTGCGGCCCGCCAAGTCCTCTTTCGTTTAAAGATAGAGAGAAGACTGCGGACGCCGCCGACAGCGGTGGATGGTTTGGGGTCGCTAATAAAAGTGTATTCACACTTATACCTGTGTCACACGGGCGCGCAAAAAGTCTTTTAAGTAAGCGGTCTTTTACGAAGTTGAAAGACTTTTAACAAAGAGGTGTTTGCGGCGCAGACACACGGCAGCAACTATCTCCTTTTAGTGTTTTCGTTCGAAGACGCTAGCGAAAGCGTGGCGCTAGCAGTTAAAAGAGAAGCAATGAAAATTAAACGATGTATCACGACGTACAAATTAAAGACTTGTTGCACTGCTCCTTTCTTCAAATAAATTTAAGAATAAGAGATGAAGAAACACCAATGTGAAAGTTTGTTGCACTAGTTAAGGAAGCATTCCCATAACTAGCGACGTGCACAAGTCCGTCTGGCACCACTGGGCTTTTATTCACCGTATTTGTTTTCGCTGTTTTGACTGCTCTCGACACGTTATGGGCGACCGTACGGGAGAAAAAGCGAGGATCGCAAGCCTCACGGCCTGCCTTCTCGCTCTGGAAAGCGAGGCAGACGCTGCAAAAGCCACCAAGGAGAGGATAACGTGTCTGCTTCCGGCCATTGCAGATGCTGCCTTTTCCGTGGGGCGCCGGCTGCTTGATCTGCGGAGTTGGCCATAGACGCTCGGACTCGGACCACATGAATCACGGGCAAACACACGTCTGCCACGCTTTCCTCGCTTGTGCAAAATGGCGCGGCCCGAGACCGAGCGTCACCACGTGATATTGCCGATGCGTTGTAGCTGCTTACGAGAGTGGAAAAGGAAATAACCATTAAAAGAGTTCATTACACCTTCTGCAGGATGTGAAATTTGTTTTTACAAACAGTTTTGGTGACAGAAAAATAAGCATTCGCTCTTTTTTTTCCACCACTCGAAAATTGCTGGCGCCCACTGGTTTTAAGGCTACTCATTCAGAGCTGTAAAAGAGATCGACGAACTCCGCTTACGAAAAAGACTGCTTCTTAAAAGTAGTTCGCTCTGTGCCGTGTGTCTGCTGTCAGGAACTCCTTTTCAGAAAAATACCGCTTACTTAAAAGACATTTAAGTGCCCGTATGACAGGGGTATTAAAAAATCACAGCATATTCACGGAGCCAATGACGATCAGTGGAGCAAAGCGTCCATCAGTCCATCTGTACTTCCATCCGCCCTTGCGTCCGTCCTTGCATCCGTCCGTCTATCCACCTGTCCATGCGTCCATCCGTCCGTCTGTCTATCTGTGTGTCCGTCTC
>NW_023608076.1:0-29496 GCF_013339725.1 Rhipicephalus microplus | reverse complement strand
CTGCGCTGCGTCAGACACATCCAGACTATAGAGCTGGCGTTTCGATAGCGTAGCATCGCAGCGCCAGCGTGCGTGCACGTCAACGTTACGTCGAAGTATAGCGGGTGCTTCATGATTTGCTCACCGCCATTTCGCTATCGCTAGTTTCTCATATACCAAACTTGATATCATGGGACGTGAATGAACGACAAAGGTATGCGACTGGTGGAAACATGATAATCATGAGATGCGTGTCATGTAACAACATAACTACAGCTCGGCCCCATGATGGGCTCGTGACTGTTTCGCGAGCTCCGCATATATCAAATTTGGTGTCACGAGACCTGAAAGAAGGACGAATGTAAATGGCACGTCCAAACAAGATAATCATGATATGCGTGTCATGCAAAACATGACTACATGCTACCCTCATAGCACACTCACGGTAGTTCCACTACTGCCATATTACCAAATTTGGTATCAGGTGACGTGAACGATAACGATGCAAATGGCACGTCCAAACATTTAATCAATGCATGAATCCATGTACGGCTAACATACCTCCGCCTAGTAATGTGGTGCTGAACTTAAGTGACATAAACCTTCCTCATTCGTGCTTCGCATATTATCGATTCTCAGTTTACGTGAAATATGCCATTTTTTTCACTTTGTTAGCACTGAGGGTGCTGCGGTGGGCAGGGACAGGGCACTATAGCGGAGGAGAGGATAAAGCAGCCTCCGTTTTATTACGGTTGTCATTGAGGCAGCTAAGCTGGGGCCGCTTGAATAGCTTGAACCTTGTAGCTGTCGCGGGCTCGGTCGCTTACCGGTGGCGCGGTTTGGTTAGGGTCCAAGATGAGTGCTCACCAGAACTCGATGGTACGTTCTGGGGGTGAAGGCTCCAGGCGGAGAGAAGGCCGGGTCCCCGTTTATGGTGGCCATGGTACGAAGCCTAGGTGGGTGGCATACAGGGCACTCCCAACACTGGTGGTTGAGATCAGCCCGACAGTTCTCTTGGAGAAGAAACCTGCCACGGTGGTGGTGGCCACCCACGCTTCAGCAAAAAAGGAGTAAGGAGTGTTCTTGCCTGCATTCTCCGAAGCAGGACAGACTATTGTCATGTGAATACCTTCAAAGGAAGCGATACTATTGAGAGTGGATGGCACATGTACGTCAGACTCTGTCCAGGCGGCGCTGCGAAAAGCGCTGCCACTAGTGCCCCCATGAACACGCCCGCAATAAATGGATAGGGAAAAGAGAGCCATTCGCAAGCGAACATGCATAGGCCCTCCTGCTTCGTAAGTCTTGAAGCACGATTTCTTGAAAATCAGGGACATGGAAAGCTTCTTCTGTCAATCCAACGTCGCTTCAGAAAAGTAGAAAGCTCATCAAAGCGAACTGCGGGTACGACGCAAAAGTTGTTTCAGTTATTTTGTTGTGTTGTAGTTCAAATGCAAGCGACCATCGTATGATATCGAGTTCGAGGCAAACCCTTCGACGTGCGTTCTTCAACGCCTAATTGCGTTATACTTGGGTATGCACATGATGTTAAAGTGACCAAGTTCATACACGAGCAATCTATCTTACGATCAGTGGTACGAAGCTCGCTTTATCCGGCACGAATGGCCCTGACAATTTGTGTCTTTGCACTGCAATTTCTATCGATCTCTCGCTTCCTGTGCATTGAAATGTTGCGAGAGTGTTAAGTTGATGGTTGTCTTCAGTTTCTATACACTGCAATGTGTGTCCCCTTTCTCAGTGAATAACAAAAGGCAAAACCGATGGCTCCAAGATAGCTCCGGCAATCGCAGAGACAAACGAAAAAAAAGCCTGACTGTGGTCACAATCATTTGCAATTTACCTATGTGACGTACGCGTTCACATTTCCTAGTTAAAGCTGAAACTTAGAGCCTTAAAGAACCCCAGGTGGTCAAAATTTCCGGAACCCTCCACTACGGCGTCTCTCATAATCAAATAGTGGTTTTGAGACGTTAAACCCCACAAATCAATCAATCAATCAACTTAGAGCCTTCAAAACCTCACATGCGTAATGCTGCGTAGTGGCGACCACTTCTGATTATCAGTGGTCGCGGCATGTGCGATGTGTTTTGCCACGTCACTTGTTTACTTTTTCACAGCGCGCACCGCGGTCAGAGGCTGTGTTAAAGTTCATAATCAATGTTACCATGGTTCTGCGTGGTAACGATCGGGCGAATCATCATATCATGTTCATTATCACACTTTCTCTTGCGGCCTGCTGTAGATAACGTGAGTAGTTTGCTTACCAACACGTTTGCCACGGCCCATATCCAGCATTCTTACCGTTCTGCTTCGTAAAAGCTGAAGAAATCAGCACAAATGAAGTAATTTACGTCCGTGGAAATTCGCAACGCAATCGTAGCCTGACGATAGTTATAGCGCCAGAACAGAACGACGACAAAAAGACAAGTAGTACCAAGATGGCATCATCGTTTTGTGCTCGCGCTATAACTATTGTCATGTCATACCAACTAACCCAAACTGCCACACTTGCAATAGAAGATACAATAGTGGCGTCGACTGGTGTAGGTTTTGCAAATTGCGGAGCTGTTCCGTGTGCTCTTGTTCTCGCCGTCGTTCTGGCAAGTGAATCTATCTATCTATCTATCTATCTATCTATCTATCTATATCTATCTATCTATCTATCTATCTATATCTATCTATCTATATCTATCTATCTATCTATCTATCTATCTATCTATCTACGACTTTTCATGTTATGACCAGTCAAATTTGTACTTCATACAGCTATGTTATGCCATACCGATCAATGTTTGGTATCGATACCATTATCAAAACGGCCAGGAGAGCTAAAAGTCGTAGGCGGCTAATAGATAGATAGATAGATAGATAGATAGATAGATAGATAGATAGATAGATAGATAGATAGATAGATAGATAGATAGATAGATAGATAGATAGATAGATAGATAGATAGATAGAAGTTGCAGCGTGCGTCTCTATCTTCTATGTCACGGTGCGTACGTTGGTGAGGCAGCTAAGGGCAAACCATTTATATGCACCACACAGCGTTTGGCAGTCCACAGCGTTTGGCAGTCTATTCGGGGAGGACCAAGGCCACTTCGCTTGCTCCCACTGCCGCGTTTACGAAAAGAACGCGCCGGCGCGCTGCTGACCCATGACGACATAGAGTTTTGTAAACTTAACTAGAGGGTACACTGGCGCTGCGATCGTTCAGCGACCTCAAAATTTATGGGTATGACATGGATTTGCCTAGTCTTCGTGTTTGCGCGCAGCGAACACACTGCTGGCCAACAAGATCTAGTAACGTAACTTGTGGCTTTATTCATTGCTGCTTTTGGTTTTGTTTGGAGGGAAAGAACCAACCGTTTTCACCACGTGACCCAAATAGAAGTGGTAAGCCTAAATTATTAAGGTGTAGAAGCGCAAATGCCAAGCATTTCTCACTTGTTGTTTCGTGACAAAGCAGCTTCAAGCCATGTGAAGCCGCAACGAAAGTAAAGTACGTAGACTGGGCAAATCCATGCAACACCCATTATTCTCGTGCTCGCTGAAGCGCTATGTAGTACACTTCCCATAGGCACTATACAGCCAGAGTTCCCTCTAGTGTATATTTAGGAAACTCTATGCACAACAAAGTAAGAGCTGTGACAATTGTTAGCGCTTGTCTTGTGCACAAGATAGCGCTCGTTTTGTGCGTCTTTCTTTTTGTTTGAACGGTTATTTTGATTGTCGAACTTTGACAGTTGCAAGTCCGTGCTCATTTTGTGTATGCAACTCGAAAGTTGCAGCTCTCTGCTGCAAGTTTCGACCTGCTTGCCGTTCTTCACATGACTGCAATTTGTTGCTGTTGCTGAAACAATGAACAATAAATTTTCAACTACCTCTGTGAATACACGTTTCGCTTTTGTGTTATACCGATTCCTAGAAGGGGGATGGGTCATGTTTCTTTCTTTTTTTTTCTGCTCCTCGGTCGATTGTAATCGTGTGCCCGGAAAGTTTGTCACAGTATACGTGATTGCGTTCAGCCTGTACAATCTATGCTAGCTCTATAAACGTCATGGGGTTTCGCAGTGCCTGCGGCATCAGCCCACGCTAACCAAACGACGAGGTCATGTGATGACCCATGTGACGTCACAAGTTTTTGCGGGTTTGTTACATCATGATGTTGTGTTGTTCTCAATGTGTCTTCTTTTGTACGTGTCCTTACTTTGCGCTACGATCCATTATCTGAGTAGAGCGCATGCACCTGCATATTTAAAAAATAAAATAAAAATAATAAAAGAGGTGCCAGTGGATGTGCAAAGAAATTCTCCCCCTTCTGCTGGGTACGCTGATGTTCTACTCTTGATAACAAGCTTTATCTCGTCATAGCTTCCTGCTCTGGACCGCGCCACCAGTACCCAGTATGCCGTGTGCTGTTACTTCGTTTTAGCTGAGGCTCTCCATGACTATACTTGTCAAAAAATGATGCACTTCCTTTATCACCTCTAATTTATTTAGGACGCAGATGCAGAAACAAATTTATCATTATAAATTTCACAGAGTGAAATTCCGCGGAAACTTAGGATTGACAATGTGGTCAGGTGTTGGGCTAGTCGGTTCGACATTTTGCTTAAGGGAGCACGAATTTCGTTAAGAATAGAAATATGCAGGTCACTGGACTACAAATGTAGAATTTATTGATAACCTAGCCAATTCAGTAGGTATGCTAAACATATATCGGACCTTGTAACTCGTCATTAGCACGTCAATTATACTTTGTCTTAATTTATAATCTTAATATACTATTATCTAAATCTCAATAACCTGTACATATTATGCAGAAATATCTGTTCGTTTCATTCGTAACTGGAAATAGCACAAACACGTATCTTCCTTTTCGTTTAGCAGAGCACATTCTTTGTATTCATGAGGTATATAGCCAGCCTTTCTCTGAGCTCATATTTATTCAATACAGAAATGGCCCTTAGCGATTTCTCGCTACCCACACTAAGAACAATCGCAACTACAACTTGAGAGATTCTACTTTTTTGAACCCAAAAGGCAGAACTACCTATGGTCAGCAACTTTCAAAATGGCAACTTCCCCATTTACTATATACTTATCCTCAAGCCTTAACCTTCATAATGCAAACTTCTTCCATGTCATCGTTCAGAAAAAGTCAAATATGTACTTCTTTGAGCACATTTAGCTATTACGCCTTGAGTGAACTTAGTTATTCTCTTTACTCTTACATGTATTAGCGTATGCATATGTACCCCCCCATGTTACTGTTCATGTACGAAAGCCTGTAATAAAGCTCCCGTATGGAAAATCGGAGTCTACACTACCACTGCTCTGTGTTTTTTTCCTTTAAAATGATACGTATTTGTTATCAAAAACACATTTTCAAAGCATTGTTGTATTGCCTGTTTTGTATAAACTTCTTCCTAGTGCTCCGCAATGACATTCTGCTCTTGTATTTCATTCTTTCAAAGCAGTTGCGCCGCGTGATGAACTTACAGTGTGAGGCTACAGGCCTAACCAGGTGACTCGTAACCACGGTGGTACTGTGTTCGTAACGTCGCCTTTTGTCCCCTGTGCCACGACAGCTAGTCACATAATGTCAAACGAAAAAGCCATAGATGAGCTTCTAAAAAAGTCCTTAGTTTATTTAAAATGGCGAAAAAAAGACGCTGCCCTTGAGCGCCGTGGGAAACGTTTGAACGGTTGGCTTCCGCCTCCGAGTACAAACTGTAATAAAGTCTCATTCGGCGGCGCGGCATGGTAGAAGTGACGAGATTTATTTATTGTCATATTCGTCAGCGGCAGCGTCGTTGAGGCTGGTATAGTAAAGCTGCTGCTCCAGGGATAGTTTCCAGCCTGAAGCACGCAGCTCTAGAAGTTCGAGTAGGGTCAAGCGAGCTTCCTCGGGAACATCCGACGATAGGAAAGCGTCCCGCAAGCAGTCCACCAGCGCCGCCATGCGGGCAGGGGCACCTCGTTCAGCAGCTTCGCCAGCTGTAGTTAGTGCTCTGCGGAGGCATTCGACCTGCAGTGAAAGTTTTGAAAATTTAGCATATTCGTATGAGCGAATCTCGCAGTTTCTTCACATTTTTTTGTCACGTATTATTTTGTAGTCAGTGAAAATGGGTAGTCCGAATGAATAAACAATTACCCACAGCTATAAGCCTTCAACTGACAACCTCGCGAAGGCCGATTAAACAGCAGGAGTGACGGCATCAGGTCGCCATCGCTTGGCGCCCCATTCCTCCTCCTTCCTCAGCGCCACCTGTACTTAAACGCGCTACCACTGGCGGATTTCTTTCGCTGGCAGCGCCGTCCACTCTGCTACTCCTTCCTCCTCTCTACAACACGTGTTCCACTCCCGTCATAGCTTCACCTTCGCCCTCCTGCCCAACCAGGTCATCTGTTGCACATCGCTACGCTTTTTTTAGCCTGCTCAACCAACACACTCCAGTGGCTCAACTCGTTATTAACACGATTAATATCTGGAGTCCTAAGTGCCAAAAACCACGATATGAATATGACAGATGCCACATTGGAAGGCTCCGGGAATCTGGACCATCTGGTCTTTTTTGACATGCGCTGACATCGCACAGCACACGGGCCTCGACCATTTCGCCTCCATCGAAATGCGATCGCCGAGGACCGGCTCAACTCGTGTGACTTCACTAGTTACAGTAGACTCCCCTGTTACCCTAATGGATTCATCCGCGCTCTCTCTCTTTCATCCCGCTTCGCTCTTGCACCTGGGCTGAATAGTGCGGACGACCGATTCCCAGGATTTTACCGCCGCTTTTTAAACAGCCTCGCCGTTGAAAAGCCTGCCCGGAACACAAAGCACTAACACGAGCTCCCCATTGTACCACATAAACCATGTCAGTGCATGAAACTTCTTGGAGAAAGACCACATACAGGTAAGAAATGATGCTAACCGATGCAACAATGCGAGGAAGCATACAATCGCACCGCCAGTCGCGCTACGTCAATCAGTAAATAGCGGGTGCTTCAGGGCTGCGGACACGTCACAATGGGCTAAGCCTTAAATGATAATTGTCAGCCACAACACAAACAATATATGTAAGATGTCGTCAATTCAAATTTTGTGGGATCAGCCGAAAATATCAGAATTCACCGAATGTCAAAAACATCGAAAGTGATAAGCAAACCATAGGGATAACGTCTGTTTTATATACTTTCATTTTTTGCATGGATACGTGAATGCTGCAGTTATTTCTTATACGAGCAGCGTGAAAGCAGCAGATTTTCTTCATTTTGGCAATTTATTCACCATTCATGTGACCAAGGCGCCAAATTCACTGCTTTTTTTAAAGCCCGAAACGTTCTCTCCACGCCTCCCTTATTGCGTACCGGATGCCAACATTACCACCATTACGCGCATGTGACAATAGTCCCCTTATGGGTAAAAATGGAAGGCATATGATGGTTCACCCATCACGATACAGAAAATGCGTTTTATGCCATCATGCCGACCGCACCCACCTGAACGCTCTTCATCACAAACCTCTTCCACGTACATGAGTTTTGCGACTTGGCGCGCGTAGTGCATCAGGTTAAAACGAAGCTGCGGTCTCACAAACTCAGATGTCAATGAAACTGTGGTCACCAACTGCATGATGAAAATAGCGATCCACACTGCGCAACCTTGTTTCTTCTGTAGCCTGCGAACGCCGTTTTCGTTCTTTTGACTCACACATTTGCGGTGTTTTGCGCTCCGCACCCTTCTATAGGATCTTCTAAATGTGCCCGCATTACCGAGCTTCATGTAATCAAGCAGTGAGTATGCTGACCGGAACAAAAGGATACGTTGAAAGTACCTTGTTTTCGGCATTGATGAGCTTTTACTGCATTTGTAAATACATAGGTGCACGCAGTACCTTATACAAAGGACTACTGGGCGATTCGTTAAAGCGTAAGATGCTGGATAATCACGGCTTCGTAGGCGCTGCGCAACCAAGCTTGTCTAGGCTCACCGAAAAAGTTTACGGCGCGCGTGCCCTGGAGCAAGTCATGGTGGTTGTGGTGACGATGATGAGTGCATACCTTAGCTTCGTAGTCCAGCTGAGGCGAGTTCATGACAAGCCTGCAGGAGTCACACAGAAGCGCCGCCATAGAGAAGATGTGTCCGCAGTGAAGCGCGCCCATAGATGCAGCTCCTGGATTTTCAGGGACGTCCGACAGAAGCGCGGCCATGAAGTTCACGAAGGCGATCAGTACCTGACCGGCATTCTTCTGAGTCTTCGGCTCCAGTGGCGCCCAAAAAGTGGAGCTCTGCACCGGGACGTCGTGTTGCTTGAGCCACTTGCGGCAGGTCCACAAGAGTTGATCGACGAACCCCCCGTCGAACTCAGCCTGTGGTATTATCCAAACAATAAAGGCGCGGAGAAGTAAACAAGTGGTGTTGCAATCAGTGGGTGGTAAATAAAAGTTGTTCTTTACGGGAAAGCGTAATAAACTAGCATATAAGAATTCAGCTCAGCTCAGAAGTCGACGATCGAAAACGGTATATCCCGCAGGCCAGGGACGTTACACGGAGGCAAAATATCCCAGTCTCTATATATAGCTGGGTGATCTAGCACGGACCAGCCGAATCTTGCAATTGATTGTCTTTTCTCATTTCCATCAATAAAGTAAAAATTTTCATGGATTTCAGCAAGACGTGTATGATTAACGAATGTTATCGCGTCTTCTGCTTGCTGTTACGATTTTTTTCTGATATTTGCTCAGTGAAGCGCAGCCGAGAAATGAGTACCTGCCCTGTGTGCCACTTGTCTATGTCGTGTCGCAACGCACTCATTCGTTTCGAATCATATTGATAGAAGGGCTCAGCATAGCGCTTGCAAGGCCTCCGCGAAACACGCATCAGAGTCACAGTGAAAGCTGTGAAATCGCCATCGTGAGGACGTCACATGTTTTTGATGATCTGTGACGCCGTGATGACATATCGTGACCTCATCGCACCATAATTCATTGCGTAACTTGACCATAGTTACGCCACTGACGTGATCGCCGACGAAGGACATCATCGCAGGATGCCGATCACTTTCCGAATCTGACGGGCCATGGAAGCATTCCCTTCAAAAAGTAAGGGTCGTTCTTATACGATAATCACTCACCCTGATGACGCGGGTGCAGAACTTCGCCGCCAGCTCAGCGCTGTCGTCGTCGTGGATGGCTTTCCATAACACTACACGCACAAGTACATCCACTTCCTTTGGCGCCAACAAGGCAGACTCTGAAGAAAACAAGGTGTATGACTTACGTTGCGATAGAGACGTCGAAATTTCGTGTTTAAAGTGCACTGGTCTGGTGAATTCACACTACACTGAGAAATGGTTAATTATGGAATGCATTCAATAATGGTCTTGTGTACAGCCCTGTCACACAATGCCGAATACGTTACAAGGTGATGCAATACTGGTGTCACACGAACAACTTAATTTGATCGCAACCAGGGCAGATCAAGAAAATTGCGATCTAGTTCCTCGATAGCGATTCGACATACAACTCCGCCAAGCTCGACTAAAATCATTTTGAACAGTGAAACAGCAAAGGTTGCTTATTGCAACTGAAACAGGGTTTATTGACACAAGTAGTACTTGCACAGCAGGTCTATTGATGCGGAAAGCGGGCGGCAGCAATGGACCCAGGAATCACAGCACTCGGGGCAAACGCTCGCGCTTGGCTCCTTTCGCTAAAGGTGTGACCCACTGCGGCACATAATCTTCTTCCTCTCTACAATACCCCGGCGACGAAGACGAGCCATCCTGGCAAGTCAAGGTGACGAGAGTAAGAGTGGTTCGTGATAGGGCTTGAGACGACTCACGTGGACTGTCTCATGACCAAGGCGTCGCCTGTCTGTAGATGGCGTGATCGGCTCGATCACATATGTGACATGAGATCGACGTTCCACCACGCGATGAGGACCGTGAAACTTGGGGCCAAACTTAGACGACAGACCTGGGTAGTGGAAGGGCAGTCGGAGCCAGACGAGCGAGCCCACGGCAAAGTCTCGACTTGCTGGTCGCGGTCGTGGCGGTCTTTTTTGAGAGTACTTGCTTGTCCGAGGTGAATGATCGGGCCAACTGACGACACTCTTCAGCGTGGTGTACAATATCAGAGAGAGGGTTGAATTCTGAAACGTCGGGACGATACGGCAAAATGGTGTCAAGGGTGGAGCATGGCTCACGCCCATATAAAAGAAAGAAAGGCGAGAAGCCTGTGGTTGACTGCGTCGCGGTGTTGTACGCAGAGGTCAAAAATGGAACAATAACGTCCCAGTTCGATTGGTCGGAATTCATATACATGGCGAGCATGTCTCCTAGCGTTCGGTTGAAGCGCTCAGTTAGACCGTTGGTCTGCGGGTGGTAGGCTGTAGAGGTGCGGTGCACCGTGCGGCATGCCCGAATTAGTTGTTGTACAACTTCTGATAAAAAGGCACGCCCTGAATCACTCAGTAGTTCACGTGGTGCCCCATGACGCAGTACGAAGCGTTGCAAGACGAATTTGGCTACGTCACGTGCACCAGCCGTAGGTAGTGGAGCTGTTTCAGCATACCTCGTCAGATGGTCGACTGCGACAATGATCCATCGATTTCCAGTGGCAGTGTGTGGAAGGGGACCATATAGATCGATTCCAACGCGGTGGAAAGGGTGCGCCAAACACGGTAAAGGCTGTAATAATCCGGGTGAATGGGCTGCTGTCTTTCGTCGTTGGCATAATGAACAGGACCGGATGTATTTTTGTACAAAGGTGTACATACCACGCCCGTAGTAACGCTGGCGGATCCGGTGATATGTTTTTAACACACCAGCGTGAGCATGTTGTGGGTCGGCGTGAAAATACGCACAGATATCAGATCGCATGTGGCGTGGTACAACCAAGAACCATTTACGACCATCCGGATGGTAGTTTCTGCGGTATAGTTGCGCATCCCGTATCTCGAAACGTGTGGCTTGGCGGCGAAGAGCACGTGGGTACGCAGACGTTGAGGAGTCGGAAAGAATGTTAACGAGAGATTTTATCCGTGGGTCTTTCCGCTGTTCAGACGACATGCTTGAGACGGAAATGGGAGCGATGGGAAAGTTGGCGTCCGAATGCAGGTCTGCGCTGGATCTCACTGGTGATCGTGAGAGGGCGTCCGCATCAACATGTTTTCGTCCTGAGCGGTAGACGACACGAATGTCAAATTCTTGTACGCGAAGAGCCCAACGTCCAATGCGACCTGAAGGATCTTTTAGCGAGGCCAACCAACAAAGTGCGTGGTGGTCTGTCATAACTTCGAAACTCTGTCCGTACAAGTAAGGACGAAACTTGCTTAACGCCCGAACGATTGCGAGGCATTCTTTTTCAGTTACGGAGTAGTTCATTTTCGCTTTCGTGAGTGCGCGGATTGCATATGCGCCAACGTACTCTGGAATACCGGGCTTTCGTTGCGCGAGTAATGCTCCCAGACCAACGCCACTGGCATCTGAGTGCACTTTAGTGGAAGCACTTGAGTCGTAATGGCGTAGAATGGGTGGCGACGTAAGCAGGCGGCGCAGTATAAGGAAGGCTTCGTCACATGCCGGGGTCCAGTTAGAAAGATTAGCTGGACCATTCAGTAGTTGCGTAAGTGGGGATATTATTGATGCAAAGTTGTGGACGAAACGGCGAAAATACGAGCACAAGCTGATGAATCTCCTAAGTTCTTTGAGTAAACTCGGCTTCGGAATGTTGGCTACGGCTCGAAGTTTGTCCGGGTCGTGGCAAATTCCATGTTTTGACACAATGTGAACAAGTATAGTAAGTTGGCGAGCCTCGAAGCGGTGCTTCTTTAGGTTAGGCTGCAGGTTTGCATTAGTAAGGCACTGAAGAATTGTGCGGAGACCGTTGACGTGCGTAGGGAAATCACGAGAAAATACGATAACATCATCAAGGTAACATAAGCATATCTGCAATTTAAGGCCGCGTAAAATGCTGTCCATCATTCGTTCAAATGTTGCAGGTGCATTGCACAGATCGAATGGCATAACCGTGAATTCCTATTGGCCATCCGGCGTAACGAACGCTGTTTTGGGTCGGTCACACTCTGCCATCGGAACCTGCCAATAACCTGAACGTAAGTCCAGCGAAGAAAAGAATTCGGCACCTTGTAGGCAATCGATTGCGTTGTCGATGGGGGAAAAGAGGGTACACATCTCTCCGTGTAATTTTGTTCAGTCGCTGGTAGTCGACACAAAATCTAATCGAACCGTCTTTTTTCTTCACTTGCACAACAGGTGAAGACCAGGGGCTAGAAGATAGCTTGATGACACCGCGCTGAATCATATCGTCCACGTGCTCTACAATTGCACTTCGTTCCTTTGGTGATACGCGGTAGGGGCATTGCCGCAAAGGAGGGTGCGTTCCAGTGTAGATTTTGTGAGCGACGGTGTTAGTTTGACACAGTGCCTTTTGAGGAAGGTGAAATGAATCTCGAAATTTATGGAGAAGGGTTGTTATCTGGTTTATTTGATTCGGAGGAAGCTTACTGTCGATGTAACGATCGAAGATATCCGAGGAGTAGTCATCCCGCATAAAAGGAGGAGTAACAGCGTTTTGTTGAAGTTGCTGGCCAGGGTCGTGGGACTCAATAGGCACAATAACGTTGTCATCGACAGGAAGAACATAGCCCAGTGTTTCATGAGCTCTTAAGGTGAGAGGGCATGAGCTAGGATTGCAAATGACTATTCCGGAAGTATCTTGGTTAGGTAGCAGAACGGCGTATGTCAGAGACGTATACCGTGGCAGCGACTGAAAACGTCAGATGGGGAGAACACAAGGGTAGAGCCGGACAATTCAGTGCGATTGACGGGGACAATGACGGCACTAAGAGGGGGAACATGTATGTCGGAAGCAACAAGAAGCTTGCCAAGGTGAGTGAGCTCATTGTTGGTAGATGGCGCATCAGAAAACACAGAAAGTTCCACCTGCGCGCGGGCGCAGTCAATTACGGCATGGTGGCGTGACGAAAAATGCCATCCAAGTATCACGTCGTGGGAACAAGTTGCCGACACGAGAAACTCGATGTGGTACAGAACGTCCTGAATGATTACTCTCGCCGTACATGCTCCGACTGGTCGAATTGGTTGCGCGCTCGCGGTATTCAGCAATACGTCGGAAGGCGGCGTCGTTACTTTTCGTATCGAACGGCAGAGTTTTTGACTCATCACAGATACGGCGGCACTCGTGTCAACAAGCGCAAGAGTTCGTAGACCTTCAACAAACAGTTCCAAAACGTTCGTGGGGAAAGGGCGAGGACTTCTACAATGCGACGATTTCGCAGCTCGTGCCTCTGGAGCAGCGGCAGTCAGTTTTCCGTCTCTACGGGGGTTCGGTCGGCGACGCAGCGGGGACGCAGAACGGTAGCGGCGTGGTGAGGATGAGCGACGGGGACCGGATGGTCGGTAGTCGGCAGTAGGGTGGTAGTCTAGGTCGGATGGGGACTGGTCGCGTTGCACTGATTGTCACTCGCATTGACGGAGTACTTCACGTTGCGCTTTGTACGGGGCCGTGAAAGAGTCGTCAGAGTACCTCGGAGCTGCAGCCGGGTCCGTTGCGAAGCGCCGGCGACAGCAGCGCGCCACGTGACCTGGATATCCGCATGCGTAACGGATCGCACGATTGTAAACTGTGCGCCAAGGGTTTCCAGTATAGCGCTGTTGTGTTGCTGGAAGTGGCGTCGTTGGTACTCGTAGAGGCTAGGGAGTTGGCTGAAGTGGAGGTCGTGGTGGAGTAGCAACGGACCCAGGAATCAAAGCACTCGGGGCAAACGCTCGCGCTTGACTCCTTTCGCTAAAGGTGTGACCCACTGCGGCACATAATCTTCTTCCTCTCTACACAACCAATAAATCAGATCCGGAGTTGCCCTCGAAGCATAATATTCGTGAAACGTCGATTATGGTTGCAAAGCTGCCTGTCTAATTTATCGACATTACACATTTACTCCTATTATACCGTCGTCACGTCGCGTTAACATCCGGTGTATGATTCAGCGCCTTTCACTGAAAATGGTGCACAATGGTGGTCGAATTATTTCGGATGAGGCACATAGCCAGAATAACTTTTTTTCGGTAGGGGCATCCCCTTAATAGGGCAATTTTCCGCTCTTTAAGCCATGGCGAGAAATAATTTCGTGGGGCGTAAATTCCCGCTGTGCCACCCTCTGGCTACGCCTTTGTAGCGGAACACGGGAACGGGTGTCAAATTAAGGTCCTTAGATGAAACAAGTTTCCAAAGTTGACACACCTTTCTCTATGCTCCTCGCCTATCTTCCTGTAGCGCTCCCTACATGGTTTAAAATTTTAATCAAAAAGCGAATATCTGTGTTCAGTTGCTACGGTGAATACACGTAAGCGAAACAAAGGGAACCAATTGAGTCGTAGAATATACGGTAACTTTTCTGAACATAAACGATGCAACACAAAAAATGGCAGATCCCACGTACAGTTGGAATCGATGATATGCGAAGCACGAATAATAGAGGTTCATATGTCACTGTATAATCAGCACAACGTTACGAGGTGGAGGTAAATGATGCTGTACATGACTTCCATGTAATGATTATCATGTTGAGAGGTGTCGTTTAGCTTCGTCACCTATTCACGTCACGTGATACCAAATTTGATATATGTGGAGCCAGCGAAAAAGCCACGAGCACGCTATAAGCGTGATAAGTTGTCATGACACGCATGTCAGAATTATAATGTTTGAACCAGTCATATATTTCGTCACTTATTGAGGTCACGTAACACAAAATTTGGTATATGTGTGCCTAGCTAAACGACCGCGAGCGCATCATGAAGGGCCCAAAATACTCTAATGTAGCGTTCACCTTGCACGCACGCTGGGCACAACGATGCTACGTTAGCAAAACACGAGCACTCTATAGCCTGACGCCAGGCGCGACTGGCGCGACCAGCGTCTGTCGGCGCAGCCCGACGGCAACCGGCGCGAAATTTGCGCCGATTGCCCAGACAATACTGCGTCTCCCTATTTTCGTGACGGAGGGACGCCGGACGCGCTAAAACACGCTTGAGTCAAACCAACGCAGCACGGTGCGCACTCGCGAGTATAAGGCAGGACTGGCGCCTGGCATGGCAACGCAGGCGTGACGTGACGAAATGAACGCCGGCGAGCACGCGCACCGCGCCACGTCGAAATGTATTGGCGCCTTGACTGTGGCATATAGTCATGTTCTCACATGACACGCATCTCATGGTTATCATGTTTGCACCAGTCATATACTTTCGTCATCCAGTGATGGCACGTAATACCAGATTTGGCGTATGTAAAGCTATCGAAACAGCCGCGAGCGCATCACTAGTGTGGCATGTAGTCATGTTGTTACACGACACGCATGTCGTGATTATCTGTTTGTATGTGTAATTTACCTAAGTCGTCCGTGCGCGGTCGCGTAATACCGAGTTTGGTACATAGAGTGAGCGAAACGGCCAAGAGCACATCATGAGCGTAGCAGCATGTAATCATGTTGTTACATGACACGCATCTCATGTTTATTAAGTTTGCAACCAGTATCCATACCTTCGTCATTTATTCACGCCCTGTTATACCAAATTAGTATAAGTGAAGTTAGCGAAAAGGCCACGAGCTCATCATGAGCGTGGCATGTAGTTGTTGTTACATGACACGCATGTCGTGATTATCATGTTCGGCTGTGTCATTCAACCCTGTGTCATTCATTTGCCTTGCCTAAATACCGAGTTTGGTGTACAGGTGAAGCTAGCGAAACGGCCGCGAGCGCATCATGAGCGTAGCATGTAGTCATGTTCTCACATTACATTACATCTTACGATTATCATGGTTTACCCCAGTCACCACATTCGTCATCCAACCGGGGTCGCATCACACCGAGTTCCGTACATGTGAAGCTAGCGAAATGGCCAAGGGCGCATCGTGAGCGTAGAATGTAGCCATGGTGTTGCATGACACCCATCTCATTATTATCGTGTTTGCATCAGTCGGATACCTTCGTCATCCATTCATGTACCTTAATAACAAATTTGGTATACGTGACCCTAGCGAAACGGCCGCGAGCACATCATGAGCATGGCATGTAGCCATGTTGTTACATGACACGCATGTCATGATTGTCATGTCAGCGTCCATCGCTTTTGTTTGCTATGCAATCATGTTATACCGTACCAGTTTTGCAGCATGCCATGTGAACAAAACCACCGCAAGAGCTGCAGGATCATGATTGTAAATTATGAACTCAAGACATACATATCATGATTTACATGTTATGACTGATCAAATATGTTCTTCATACAATCATGTTAGGCCATACCAAGTTTGGTATTGATTGCATCATCTAAAAGGCCAGGAGAGCTAAAAGTCATAGGTGGATAGATAAGTAGACAGACAGACAGACAGATAGATAGATAGATAGATAGATAGATAGATAGATAGATAGATAGATAGATAGATAGACAGACAGACAGACAGACAGACAGACAGACAGACAGACAGACAGATAGATAGATAGATAGATAGATAGATAGATAGATAGATAGATACATAGATGGATAGATAGATAGATAGATATATAGATAGATACATAGATGGATAGATAGATAGATAGATATATATATAGATAGATAGATAGATAGATAGATAGATATATAGATAGATAGATAGATAGATAGATAGATAGATAGATAGATATACGCTCAAAGTCGCCGAAGTTCGCTAAGAAATGCTTCGCATTGAAAAAGCTAGCGGGACAAGCGTTACTCAACTGGCAACGTTGTGCAGTTCGATATTTTACGCCACTGGCCTAGGCGTCTCGCGTCGCACATCGTAGGTCGTACAGTTGTGAAGAGTCCATTTCTCCAACTCTGTTTTGTTCGTGCTGTGACACAGTGAACGCGCTTTTGCTGGATCCTGTCAGTGACTACAGTGTGTAGAAAAATACTACCTAGTGTGCTGAGCGCGGGCGAGGAGATGGCTCTGTCGCTGTTGACTGCCGATGGCGCCCGCTTGGTGCGCTGCGGCGATAGTGGGTGTCTCCAGAAGTCTGGGTAGTGATCACAAACGTATCAAGCTAAGTTTTGGAAGAGCAGTGAAAGTGGGAAGAAGACAAGATGAGCAACTACAGGAAAATTTTTATCCAGAAAGGCAAATTGAAATAGCGACTAAACAAATTGAGAAAGTAATCACGGAGGATAATAAGACAGTGTGGACATACACGAATCTAATTAGACTCTTTGAGCTAGAGCTTGCCAAGACGCGTGACAAGTCACCCCGGAAAAGAAGACGCAAACCCAAAAGTTGGTGGGATGAGGAAGTTAAGAGAGCCATAGCAAAACGTCAGGAAGCCTCTAGGGAACACAGACATGCTAAGCAGCGGGGTGAACCGACAGATGATGTGGAAAGAAAATGGGAAACCTTTCTAAGTGGTAGAAGGGATGCATCCCTTCTGATCAATGAAAATATTAGAAGAAAGGTAGCTCAGTGGCTGGCAGAAGTACATAAAAAGATAGAAAGGCAGCTGCGAAATTTTGGAACCATCTAAACTCCCTAAGAAATGAGACGAGCTTAGAGCAGAATTTTATAACTACAGCCCAAGGTGCTAGGCTAGAAGGGGACGAAGCTATTGAATATATAAGAACAAGGGTGACAGAAAAATTTTAACAGAGAAGTACTTTATGCACCACGATAGACAAGGATGAATCAAGTGGTGCAATGGCTCTATTTTCACAATGAGTTTAGGAAAGGGCTGAAAAAAGAGTTCTTATAGTACATCAACAGGCCCAGATGGCATTCCAACTATGCTGATAAAGACATTGGGTTCGAAGTCTAAGCAGGCTTTGAGAGAGGCAGTCCGCAAAATAATAATCGATGGTGAAGTTCCCGATGGATGGAAACTTAGCAGGATGAGCATGATCTATAAAGGAAAGGGGGACAAAGCTGATATAAACAACTACCGTCCTATAACAGTGGCATGAGTGGTCTACAGGCTGGCGATGCAGATTATAAAGGAAAGACTGGAGGCATGGATAGAGGATGAGGGGGTGCTGGGGGAACTGCAGAATGGGTTTCGGAAACACAGGAGGTTGGAAGACAATCTGTTCTCACTCACGCAGTGCATCGAATTAGCAGAAAAGGAACACAGGCCCTTGTGGCTAGCATTTTTGGATATTCAGGGAGCGTACGATAGCGGGGTTTAAGAGGAATTGTGGGGAATACTGGACACACTAGGCGTGGAACATGTTATCACTAATCTTTTAAAGGATATCTATAAAGGTGGCAAGGTAGTTATAAAGTGGGAAAAACAGGTATCCAAGCCTGCAGAGGTAAAACGGGGGCTAAGGCAGGGGTGTCCCCTGTCACCCTTATTATTCATGATGTACCTACAAGGATTAGAGGCCAAATTAGAGCGAAGTGGACTGGGCTTCAACCTCTTTTTAGTCAAACAAGGAAAACTCATTGATCAGGCACTACCTGCAATAATGTACGCAGATGATATAGTGCTAATGGCCAACAACAAGGAAGATTTGCAGAGATTGATGGACATGTGCGGTAATGAGGGAGATAGGTTAGATTTTACATTCAGTAAGAAAAAATAGGCAGTCATTGTTTTCAATGACAACGAAGGTAGTGAGCTTAGAATACAGGAGCTCACGCTAGAGATAACAGATAATTACAAATATCTGGGCGTGTGAATAAGCATGGGACCGACTACCTGAGGGAACACGAAATATACGTGACGACTAAAGGTAACAGGAATGCAGCAGTGATGAAAAATAGGGCACTGTGGAATTACATTAGGTATGATGTTGTGAGAGGAATATGGAAAGGGGTCATGGTTCCTGGGCTGACGTTCGGCAATGCGGTCTTGTGCATGAGATTAGGTAGGCTTGCTTTAGGAGCTCACGGGAATACACCAAATCAGGGAGTACAAGGTGACAAGGGATGGACATCATTTGAGGGCAGGGAAGCTAGCAGAAAGATAAAATTTGAGAAGCGATTGAGAGAAATGGGGGAGGAGCGTTGGGCTAGGAAGGTTTTCAGCTACATGTACATGAAAAATGTCGATACAAAATGGAGGAAGCGAACCAGGAAATTGACTGGTAAATACTTAGAAAACATCAGGTGGCCAAACCAAAAAGAACTATCGGTTAAGAAGAAAGTGAAGGAAACGGAGACTGACATGTGGAGAATGGGCATGATTAAGAAGTCTGCACTAGAGATCTATCGAACTTTTAAGCAGGAAATTGGTAAAAAAAAGATCTATAATAATACCCTGGGTATTTCTCTACTGTTAGAGGCCAGGACGGGAGTACTGCGAACCAAGACATATTGGGCCAAATACGAAGGGGTAGACACAGTATGCAGTGCGTGAGGAGAGGAAGAAGAAACTGCCGAACACTTGTTAATGTTCTGCAAAGGGCTTCACCCTATAGTTCAGGATGATGGCGCAGAGTTTTTCAAAGCAATGGGGTTTAGGGACTGGGAGGGCAAAATACACTTTAAGCGGGTAGACTTAACTATAAGGAGGTTATTTGATTGGTTGCTAAAGTCAAGGCACGAGTGAAAATTAAACCCTTCACAGCAAACAAAGTACGAATCCTCAAAACTCACTTTTTAAAGAAAAAAATAAATCTAGTTTTCGGTTCATTAAGTATTATGGCTTGGTGGCGCTAGCCACCGTCCGATCTAAAGGGTACAGCCATATCCATTCATCCATCCATGTAGGGAGCCTTCATGTGTGCGCGTCTCCGTATTTTATGGCGGTGTCAGCCTTTGACCCACCACTTGCCGCCACCCACTAAAACACAATGTTGCCAGTTCCGGTTTCCATGGCAACAAGCTCCATGTTGGTTCTTGCTGCCAGGCGTTCCTGCTCCGCCGCACTGCACCAGCTACATTTTGGCGCAGGTGTGCAAGCTGCGGTATGAGCTGCGTTTGATTACCCCGTAGACGTATCTTCTGCTACGACACCATCCTCGCGCTAAGCGCACCTACAAGAACTTTGAAGTGTAAATGCCAGGATGCTGCATGCCACAATGCAAAACCATCTGGAGACTTTACCGCTTCCCGACTTGCTCTAGCCAACGGAAATGCTGGATTACACAAGTGAAGTGAGACTGCTTGGAGGCGACTACTTCTCGCCGTGTTTGTGAGGTGAGTACCCGTTGTAATGAAAAAAAAATCAGCTTGAACTGCTTACGGATCCCGCGTTCTCTACCCAGATGGGCAACAGCGTGTGCAGGGACACTTGCCCCGATCTCACCTTCGCCCGTGGCCGTGCAAACTATAACTAGGACAACTTGCAAAAATCCTTGGGCAGCGACCACTTCATTCTGCGCACAAAAGTTACAGAGAGCGCAGCGCGTCGGTCTATTGGAGAAGCACGCATCACAAACTGAGACGCCTTTCATCGTGAGAGCGAACATTCACTCGATAGCCTCACAAGCCTCACCAACTGGTGCACCCAACTTAAAGAAATTCAAGAGGGTTGGGCCACCACCATTAACAGAAAACCTCCACTGCCAGAAGTGGACTGCCATCTGCTACATCTGTGGGAAGCCCGAAGGAGCCTCATCCGCAGATGGAGGACGCAAAAACAACACCGATGCCTCAAGCTAAGGATTGCCGCACTCACCACTAGACAGAGCAGTACGCTACAGAACTGGCGCGACTCAATTGGGCCCAGTTTGAGCAACTCTCTTCGAGGCTCATGGGCATGCCCGCACGTGGCACATTTTTGCGCTTTGATGGACCCCACTCGAACGAAAAAATGAGACGAATAAGTCAGTCATGCGCCCTCATACACGTCTTTGAGGGTACAGACGATGAGTTGTTGGACCAAGTCTGGCGAAAATGCTTTGGCGATTTCTACCCACCCGCATCTCAGGCTGTGTACATGTGGACGTGCCAATGACACTCTCGACCAACCAATAATGGTGGACGAAGTTTACGCAGCCATTCGCAGCAGCAACCGCAACACAGCTGCTGGGGCAGACGAAATCACGTACTCCCTTATCAGGAACCTCAACGACCACGCCGTACAAGAAATCACGGTGTTTTTCAATGATCATTGGCAGCGACGCACGTTTCCTCCCGAATGGAAGCACGCGGAGGTCATAATGATGCCGAAGCCGGGCAAAAAATTCAGATCGAAAACCTTCGACCAATATCCCCCACTTCCTGCCTTGGTAAACTCTTCGAGCGCGTCATCACTAATCGCGTGCAAGATTACCTCGAGGACAATGACGTTTTCCCGCACTCAATGTACGGGTTCTGGGCACATCTTTCAACGCAGGATGTACTGCTACAATTAAAAGAAGTCATCGATAACGCCCCCAGCAAGGAGAAAACATTATCTTGACTTTAGACATTAAGGGCGCATTTGATACGTTAGCCACCAGGCCATACTTGAGGGCCTCGAGGCTCTTCATTGTGGGCAGCGCGTCTACAGTTATGTTCAGGCCTTCTTGTCGGACCGCACTGCCACAGTTGGTATCGGCTCCATCAGATCGCATGTTATTAGGGTTCCGAACAAGGGCACCCCGCAGGGCTCAGTGATTTCCCCGCTACTCTTTAATGTAGTTATGGTTGGCCGGGCACATGAACTCCACCGCATCGATGGCATCTATGACGCAATGTATGTGGACGATATCACCGTCTGGGCCACGTGGGGGTCCCTTGGAGAAAAATAATATAACCTGCAGCAGGCAGCCATATGCGTCGAGCAATACGCGCAGGCACGAGGCCTGGCTTGTGCAACAAAAAAAAATCTGAGCTTCTACGAATTTATCGTCGGAAGCTCCCACCATTGGCGCAGAACAACCAAGGTCATCCTTGCTGGCAAACAAATTCAAGAGAAATCCACCATTCGAATATTAGGCATGTGGGTGCAGTCGAACCGCCATGTGAATCACACACTTTCCTTTCTTTGCACCACTTCCCTGCAAGTGGCCCGAATGATATCTCGGGTAGCCACTCGTTGCCATGGCATGCGCGAGGAGGACACCCTGAAACTCACACGTAGCGTCGTCGTCAGTAGGGTGACATACAGTTTGCCCTACCAACGCCTCGCCAAAAGCGATCGAACAGGGCCAAGTAGACGCAATGCTCCGCAAGGCCTACAAAGCGGCACTCAAGCTACCACCCGGCACTTCTAGCAAGCTCCTCGCATTGGGCCTATACAACACATTTGAAGAACTTTGTGAAGCGCAACTCGCCACACGACTGCAGCGGCTCACGCAAATACCTACAGGCCGTGACCTGCTCCACTGCCTCGGGTACATCAGTCAGTTTCACGACGCAGCTCGTCGCAAGCCCATTCCGGACCAACTTCGTGCCACTTATAAGGTCGCTCCCATCCCCCACAATATGGATCCCCGACTACATCAGGGCCGGCGGGAAGCCAGAGTGGAAGCCCTCATGCGAACTTATGCACACAAAAACACTACGTACTATGTTGGCGCGGCCAACTACGACCATGCAAACAATAAGCCTGTAGCCACAGTCGTGGACCATACACTCACAGAACGTACCAGCGCTTCCGTGCGGTGCCACAACATCACCGAGGCTGAAGAAACCGCCATCGCGCTCACTCTCGCCCTCGGCTACAGACAACGAAGGTCGCTGACAGTTCTCACGGACTCTCAAGGCAGCTTGCCGCAACTACCTACAGGGGTGCATCAGCCAACCCGCTCTCAACGTCATCCTGAGCGCTACAGACACTGGCGAGCATTTCATTACACATCCACTCAGGATTTGGCATCGGATTATATGGACTCTGAGCCACATGGGACTGGAGGGGAATCAGGCAGCGGATAGGGTAGCTCGAGGGTATGCGAGCCGAGCAACTTCCAACTCCACCTCTGAGGAACTCGTTCCGGTCCCTTGCGACAATTCGGCCACCATGAACCATTACAGAGGACTTAGGAAAGCTTATTCGCTACCACTCCGAACAATAAATAAAGAGGAATCGGTCAGCTGGAGGCAAATTCAAACCGGCACGTTTCCAAATTTGCACATCCTGAGTAAAATGCACCCCTCGGCATACTCTCCTCTCTGCCCATGGTGACCCACTCTGTACCACGTCACGTTGGAGTGTCAGGCCATTACAGCCTTACAACCAGTACAAAATCCAACAGTGGTGCGATGGGAGGAGCTGCTGGCCAGCGAGAACCTGGAAGATCAGTTGAGTCTGATCAACCGGGCCCGCAGAGTGGCTGCTGCAAGCGGAGCCCTGCACTAAGGGCCCCCACCCCCCTCACCGCAAGCCAAGCATCTCCGACTACTCGGAGCTTCTCCGCAGAAACTTTCCTGTCAATAAATAAATACGTTTGCGTATAAATAAATACGTATTGAGAGTGGGTTTAGTATATCACCACAAATTTTGTGAAATGGCTGACTTAGGCATGCAACGAAAAGCAGTTTGAGCAAGGTAATACGACAACGTGCACAGTATAATAATGAATTAGGCTTCGTTCGGCTACGCCAGACTATGCGAGCGGAAGATGGTTGAGTATGCTTGTTTATCCTCGTATTCGAAGCGCAGTTCCTCATCGAATGATATGACTAGTCGAATGTGTGGTCCTGCATGCATTCACTATCTGCGCTTTGTCGGTTTCCGAAGCCGTCGCTGCATTTGTCGCGGAAAACGCCAGCCCGTAAACCACCTACAGATGCTCCCGTTTGGGTCTTCTTTTGCTGGCAGATGTTCGCATTCCTGCCATGTTACCTTGGTCGCTGAAGAAGAGCATTTGGAGAGGCAGACAGACGAGCCAATGAACGCGTTCCCAGTAGACTCTTGTCTGGCACAGTTGCAACACAACTAACTTTTTGTGCGGCTTGCCATGGGGTATTCATTCTTCGCTTCAATTACACGCGCAACCACACCAAAACTCGCTCAATTTTCGCAAACAGGATTTCTCTTTAATGACATAAAAGGCGACAGATTTACTGTTCGTGTTCGTCCATCCTTCTGTCGGTCTGTCGGTTCTGCACGGAGCAGAATATGTGCACTAAGCAAGTCAGTTGTCAGCCCATAACTCAAATGTGTCCTATTTACTGCATCGTTATTTGTGTCGTCCTCTTGTTTCATAACCAGACACACAGATGATTTGATATCGTGAACTCAGCTTTTATTTATAACTTGTAGAGAAAATGTGTATGGACTCCGTATATTTGATCGGAGCCGTGTATGATTTTTCGTCTTATTGCTTTACTGTAGGCCCACTACGAGGACACAAGCTTCCATCAAAGCAGGCAAAATGGTTTGAAGACATTAAGGCCAGATGCCGTTTGGATGCTCTTTGCAATAAAATCTGACCTGGAAAAACTTGGTTGGTCCATCGTAGCTCCCCTTTGCTTTTCTTCTAGCCTAATATACAGGCTTATGGGCAGAGGGGGGGGGGGGTTGGTGTAATATGACTGAATGTCCTACTATTTTTGGGCAATGCTTACAGCTTGTAAGTTTTTAAGCAGTCATTGTACAGATTCGTTCGCAGCAACTAAACTTGCTGCAGTAAAAATATTACGGACAAACGCAATGTTAGGGTATGAGAAACAGGCTAGCTGAGTTATTCGGTTTACACAGAATATCGTGAGTGACACGGTTGCTTGTTCTGCCTTCCCTCTCGTTAAGGGTTCCATCATATAAACAGCAGAAATTCGAGGCTTCCACTAAGAGGCCTTTGAGGTATCTGCAGTGTTAAGGTGAATTTACTTCAGCAAAGCCGCGCAGACATTGAAGTCCGTTCATAGTGACATCGAGGTTCTCCCCCTCACAATCAACAACATAGGCTCCCTAAATTATCCTCACTCCAACATTGCAGTGGGTCTACCAAGTGCGTGAAAACGACCTGTTTTAACAGTATTTTACTCGAGTCGCGAACATGTCTCGAGTCGCGAACATGGTCTGTCCTGTTATACCCAAATCACGGCTAATTCAGAAATACCCTCAACTCATTGAAACCCAGGCTGCCCTCAATGTAAATGAGCGACCACTCAGAACCAACATGGCGGCCCGTCAAGTATGGGGCCGTTTTAGCCAGTTGCAAGCAATCATGATTCGAGTTGTCACCACCCTAAAACACGGAGACGCGTGCCCTAAGTGGTGCCGCGAAGCTTTCAGTAGGCCGAGTCGCGCGAGGCCAACTTTCAATTTTTCCGTATTTTCGGAAAGTTCTTCACAAAACGCTTTATTGTACAATACCTCCGCGACTGCTTTAACAGTGCTCGTATTTAGCTATATCAAATGAAGATAATGTTGTTACATACCCCTCACCGTTGGCTGCCGGCCACAAAACACACACACATGCAAACACGCACACACACGCACATACACACATACGCACACACACGTGCACAAACATGCATACTCACACACGCACGCACACAAACACACACACGCACACACACACGCACACACACAAACACGCACACACACACGCACACACACGCGCACACACACACGCACATACACACGCATACACACATACGCACACACGAACACGCACACACACACGCACACACACGCGCACACACACGCACATACACACGCACACAGACACACACGCACACACACACGTGAAACCACACGTACACATTGACAGCATCGGGCTTCAGGTACGGCTTCTCTCGGGCGATTTCATTCACTACACCGTTCACCGTAATCTGAAAAGATCGTTCGATGCAGTCACTCTCAAAATGTCGTTCGCAAACGACAGCCTTCGGCGTCAGCCTCCTGTCTGCCCTCTTGATCCTGCTTTCCCATTCTTCAAGCCGTCTGAGTCCGTCGGTGCGGTGAACAATGATACTCTTTCCTCGTTCGACCGATAACTGCTTCGACACAGAGGCACAAAACATGTCCTTTTTTTGCATTGCCCCTTAGCCTTTAACATATAAGTATGTTGCTGCTCACATCTGGCAAAATCGAACTTAAAAATACGACAGATAACAGCTTTCAAACGCTTATCAAACACGTAGCGAGGCTCCGGCAGCAAATGGACGAGAAAACTTCTTCGCACAATCATTAACCCACTGGACTCACAGCGCTGCTTGCGGCAACTGAACGCAGTCATCACTTGTCGGACCACCCTCCCTCGTACAAAATGCGTGCACTCAGCACACTAGGTAGTATTTTTCTAGACACTGTACAGTGATCTCGGTGTGACGTTGTTACGAGTGATGACAGCCGGCTTGTGCATACGCAAGAAAAAACCACGGCCAGGCTAGTACGAACGCTCGACTAGCAACACAGCAATGACGGCTTTTCTTTTTGAATGCGAAGCGTTTCATAGCGACTTCGGCGACTTGAGCGTATCTATCTATCTATCTATCTATCTATCTATCTATCTATCTATCTATCTATCTATCTATCTATCTATCTATCTTCATCTATCTATCTATCTATCATCTATCTATCATCTATCTATCTATTTATCTATCTATCTATCTATCTATCTAGCTGTCTATCTATCTATCTATCTATCTATCTATCTATCTACTCTATCTATCTATCTATCTATCTATCTTACGATCTTTGAGCTCTCCTGTCCGTTTAGAAAATGCAAGTCGATACCAAACGTCGTATGCCATTGCATGACTGCCTGAAGAACATATTCGACTAGTCGTAACAAGAAAATCATGACATGAATGTCGTGATTCACATTCGTGGTCCTGCAGCTCTTGCGCGGGTTTCGTTCGCTTGGCATGTTGCAAAACTCGTATGGTATAGCACGATTGCATGGCGAACACAAGTGACAGACCCTGACATGAAAATCATTAATCCGTGTCATGTAACAACATGACTACATGCCACGCTCATGAAGCGCTTGAGGCCGTTTCGCTAGCGTCACATATACCAAATTCGGTATTACAGCACGTGAATGGATTGCGAACGCATGTGACCCGGTGCACCATGATAATCATGAGATGCATGTCATTTAACAACATGACTACTTGCCGCGCACGTGATGTGCTTGCAGCCGTCTCACTACAGCTTAGGCATGTACCAAACTCTGTATTACGCGACGCGAACAGGTGGCATATGTAAATGACACTCCAAACATGATAATCACGACAGCGTGTCATGTAACAACTTGACTACATGCCACACTCATGATGCACTCGAGGCCGTTTCACTAGCTTCATAATACCAAAATTGGTATTACGTGACGCCAATGGATGACGAAGGTACGTGACTGGTGCAAACATGATAATCATGAGATGCCTGTTATGTGAGAACAGTGGCTACATGACACAGTCAAGGCGCCAATACCCTTTCGACGTGACGTGGTGCGCGTGCTCGCCGGCGTTCATTTCTTAGCGGCACGCCGGCGTTGCCACACCGGGCACCAGGTCCTGCCATATACTCGCAGGCACACGCCGCGCAGTGTTTCTGCTACGCATGCGCGTTTCAGCACGTCCGGCGTCCCGTCATAAGCGAAAGAGGGAGACGCAGTGTTGCCTGAGTAACGCATCGGCGCGAAATGCAGCATGTCGCATTTCACGCCGCTTTCCGTCAGGCCGCACCGACGGACGCTTGTTGCGCCTGGCATCACACTACAGAGTGCTCGCGTTTGCTGAGTAGCGTCGCTGTGCCCAGCGTTCGCCCGCGTCAACGCTACGTTGGAGTATATTGGGCCCTTCATGATACGCTCGCGGCCGCTTTGCTATCTCCACATATACCAAAGTTGGTGCTACGTAACGTCAATGAATGAAGAAATATATGACTGGTGCAAACATGATAATCCTGACACGCATGTCATGTAGAACCTGACAGCATACCACGCTCATAGCGTGCTCGCGGCCGTTTCGCTTTACTCCACATATTACTAAATATCGTATCACGTGACGTGAATAGATGACGAGAGTAAACGCCACAGCCTAACGCAATCCTGACACGGAAGTCATACGGCATCATTTACCTCCACCTCGTAAGGTTGTGCTGATTTAAAATGACATACCACATTTCTCATTCGTGCTTCGCATATCGTCGATTCCTAGTTTACGCGGGATCTGCCTTTTTTTATGTGCCAATTTTGACAATCATAATGCCAGGTGATTCTGATGCGGCGCGGGGATCTGCCTGAGAAGTGAGAGTTCTTCTGGTGAAATTTCTTGAAGCAGGCCCGGTTCCTTGCTCCTTTATCCCAGGTTCTAGTCACTGGTGAAGCTTGAAACGTTCCTGAAGGTGCCCTAACTTACACTCTCCAGCTGTTTTCTACACGTGCAAACGCACAAGTGTTGTGACAACTCGCATGCACTGCTGACACGCATTAAACGCGCTCCTGGCGTTTCAATAAAAAGCGTCAAACTAACTCGCTTCGCAGATCCGCGTCGACGATACGTCGGCGGAGTTGGACAAAAGCGTTCGTGTGAAATGTTTTATAGCTACCTTCACGGCGTTTTCCATCTCGGATAACACGAGGTAAGTTGAAGAGAGCGAAACCGTTTTATTTTTGTTGTTTCGCGGCAACCCAGCATTGTTGAAGAACTCAGATGTTGTATTGAACGAGCACAGCGAAACAATCTTAGTCGACTGGTGCACACTGAAACGCTTCTCCTCTTCAGTTTACGTCCTGGCTACGATTTCATCTTAGGTCACGGCGAAAATGCGGCTGCAGCCAGCACATGCGTACTGGTTTTGAACTTTTTGCACAATAAATAACAGCACCAGCCATTTGTAAGATCACGTGCAAGGAATGGACCAATTACGGACGCGGATGGCAGAGAAAAGAAGGGATAAGCGAAAGAGTAAGGAGGACGGCATCGAGAACAGTGAGTGACGCTACCTAGAAAACTTGTTTCATCTTGTGACCTTATGTATAACAGCCCAGAGGCGTCTTCTGACGGCTGCCGCCAAAATTCGAGAGTGTGCACTACGCGCACGCGCCCTGTTTTACCTGCCTGCCCACTCGTTCGCTCTTTTGGACAGCGCGCGCACTGGAATGTCAGAAAAAGCGTAAGGTGTCACTCCTGCTGTCGCCGCGGAAACACCAAGCGATGATTTCGTGACGAAAACACGTAATTTCTATTCGCAGTGCTCGGTGCGCGTCGCATTATGCGCCTTAGTGCCTTAGTCTTAAACACTCCGCTCTGTCAAATATGTGCATACGGCGTCAGTTTTTCAAAATCGACCCCTGTGATAAGGTTCGAGCGCTGACTGCTGGAGTGACACCTTGCGCTTTTTTCTAGCGTTCCTGTACGCACGCTGTTGAAGAGAGCGATATAGCGGGCTGGCAGCTATAAAAGGGTGCTCGTGCGCAGTGCACGCTTTCGAGCTTCGCAGGCAGCCGTCGTAAGGCGCAGAGTTGCTGTTTGACACGTGCTCCCATGGTCCACAAGATTTTGATCGCCACTGTAGGTATACGGTAGCGAGGGTTATCCATATTGCTGTTGTCATCGTTACGCAACTGCAAAACAACCTGTAATACGAAACATGCGACTGTTCAGCGTATG
>NW_023608075.1:0-34036 GCF_013339725.1 Rhipicephalus microplus | reverse complement strand
CGCGCACACGCACAGATGAACAGCGTCACAAAGTCCGCAAGTAGAAACTCAAGTCGCCGGCTTGGGTAGCGCGTCTAAATTGGACACACAGTATACAGAAATGGCGCAGGGCGTCCCGCAGCGCGTCATCCACCCGGCGACTCCAATTCCGCCCCGACAGCGAGAAACGCTGGACGCAACGCGAACGGTACGAACAGAAAGTAGTAACAAGCGACGTCAAAAAAGTGTCTCAAACAGAAAAGCCGCTTAGCACTCTGTAAACACAGATATAAGTTAGGCGAACCCCGCTCCCCACGGTTCTGGTCTCGGCACGACGGCCGAGGTCTCAATCCAGTGCCGGTCGCCTTCTGTCTCGAGACGTGATCAGACTTGGGAGAGACTTCGCCTCCGTCCTTATAAGCACACCTCCCCCATTTCCCTCGTACGGATATAAGGTCTCCGCGGGAAAGGAACGGGGGAACTGCATGGGGAGTGCGGCCCGGCTTGCCGGGCATCCAGGCGCAGCACACTACACAGAAAAGGCGAGTGCGCCTACGAGCTCGGGTCGTGCGAACCGCTGTGAAGTTGCGATCAAAGAAATACCGGCCGAGGTATACAACGAATGCGAAGGGGGATCGAGTGGAGAGCGAAATTGATGAAAGAACTATAGGGGGAAATAGATCTCTGGAAAGGTCCCTTTATCTTGAACAGTCTACGGACAAAAACACTCATCTTTTCAGATACCTACATTTTTAAACGAAATCGACAGCCTCCTAGATGTAAATTGCACAGTTTTCAAGCAAATGATCAGGGTGGTACTGATTGAAAACAACATTGAATTTTGTTGACTATCGTTTTATGTGTCTTCTTTGCCTATGTAGTGTTTGATGTTTTTATTTCCTGTGTTTTTTACCCAAAACATCACTGTGTATTTGTTATTTTTTGTGCAACTTTTGCAATAGCGATGACAAATCGCAACTAATGTCTAATTGGTGTGTATAACATTATGATTGTTGTGTATATATATATGCACACTAGAAATAATACTTTATTATTGCTGTATGTGTTACAGTATTTGCACTTGTACCTTTTATATTTTTTGTATTTGTATAGTTTTGTATTTTTCATTTGTATCTTGCTAAATGCTTATGACGGCCTGCTTGCTTTTACTGCATCTGGAGCATAGGCCCTTTGTGAGGCTTTTAGCCTTTTCCCTTCACTCCACTCTCTTTACTAGCATCAAAAGAAACAATTAAAGAAATACGAAGAACGATATTCCACAAACAGTGCATCACCGGACAAGTTAAATAGTGCGAGGTAGAACTGCGCATTCGCACCAAGAATCTGGTGCGAATCCAACATTCTGCCCTTATGCTGACAAGTGGTGAGCTTAAAGGCCCATAATTTACAAAGCATCCAGAAAATTGCGCAATGTCAGGAATGTCATGAACAACACGTGAATCTGCGAGAGTGTAGGTGCACGTATTGGGCGACGGACACATAGCTAGTACTTTCGTATTTCACAGAATGATTAATTATGACATAGTGGGCACTTTGCAATTTCATTTGCAGTAGACTTTGTAAGATACTTTAGAACTGCTAATGTCACAAGTTTTTTTTCTTTTCCTTGCGGCACGAGTCAGGTTCTTAACAAAAGTGAAGCTTGGCTGCCACGTGTTACCCAAGAAAACGATGCCCATGCATCCTCCAAGCCTTTCGTTAAATATATGACAATTGAGAGAAGAAGATACGTATAAATATTCGCGTGTAAAATGTCCGAGTGCTATGTCTTATTCACGCAAAAAAATTCTGAAATAATGTAATGAATATAGATACTCTCAAAACAAAACTGTCCACAAAACGAACTCTTTTCAAAGCAGCAAGCTTATCTTCCCAACGTGCACATTAACAAAGCAGCATTTCTTATGACTTAAATCGGAAAAGAGATACATATTCTTTTAACCTATTGAGTACCTTTTTACACCGTAACAGTTTAGGCCGGCCGTAAGAACAGGCATAAGGCCACAAAATAACGCTGGTCAACAAAGCAACGCTGCTCGCGTTCTCGGGGGTTGGACTTGTTTGGGCACGTCATGCGCACGTCACCTCATGGTCGGGTGCTAGAGAGCGTGGGGAAGAGATTTTGCTTGCGAAGGCTACGCGGAGGAGCGGCAAGGGTTTCGAGTTCGCCTTCTCTCATCGTAATTTCGCGTCGCTTCAAAAAAAAAAGAAAACCTGTTTTCTGCGCTCGTGATGAACCGATTCGAAAAAATTTTGTGGCAAAATGCTCCTCATAGGACACCCAATTACTTCCACTGTCTAACTAAAATTCTTTATGGGGCCTGGTGAGTGGCCCTTTAAGAAGAGTCGTGGCATGTGGCCAAGCGAGACTGTAGGACAATATACGTTTAGTACTGCCTGAATGACGAGACGGGATTGCCGTTGTCTACTGGAATTTCTCATAACTTGGCTATACTCTGAATACCTTAGCTACACTACTTAGTATGACTCGGCAGCAGCTCATGTGGCCAGAACAAGCTAGAAATTCATCAATCGCACTCTGCGTTTAGCCTTTGAATCATCCGGTCAAATTTTTAGGGGATGAGTGATCTTTCTACAATACGTTAGCGGAAAGATATCAGCTCATGTTGAATAATTTCAAAGGTTATATTCAAGAAGAAGTGCACAAAATGTGTGCGTGCATAATAAACCTGTGCCATTTATTTATCCTATTTAATATTTTTGATCACCCATGCATCGCCATAAATGGAATTTGTGGCTAAGCAGGGTGCCATTACGATTGGAGACCTAAATAGAAAGCGTACGGGTGACGTAGTGTAGGAACTTAGTCTATGTCCAATGTTTGATATTTTTCTTATGCCAGAAGAAAATATTGATTGTGCAAACTGTTTGCCAAGATTTATATTAGGAGTGAGCGACTTTGAGGCGAAGAATACATGATTCCTAAATGTTCACATCGTTGTCATGAAATTTCGTTTTTGGACATTTCAAGCGTACTCTCTTGTTTCCTGTTTCAGCGAAATTCGTAGAGAAATGCGCCCAGTTATTCTTGTGTTGAGGGAACATAATCGTGAAAACGTCCATGATCCACAAGAATAAGCAATAGTTGGCATGTTTAGTTGGTTTGCTTGTTAAGGCTGTTTTAGAGATATTTTTTTTGTCTTACAGGACAACAAGCAGAGAATCAAAGGTGGTAGAAAGTAAACTTGCGTGGTAAATAGTGACGAAACGCAGAGTTGGGTCACCAACATTGTCTGAGTTGTGATTCTCAGCAACATTTCTCCAACTCAGTGCACAAGTCGTGCTTTGTGATCTCTCATGTAACTGTCACTAGCTTTATTATTCGGTGTATGAAGTCCACCGTGTGTCAGGTACTTCCATATAGAGCAAGCAGTTCGCTTTTCCTGCTATGTTTGTCGATGTGGCCTCTTAAGTGCCCGTGGGACGGCTTTCAGATTTTCTATAGTAGAGCAGTGAGTACTCTAATTCATTAAGCACGTTTTCTTAACATACAACAAAAAATGGGACGGCTCACTGCTCTCCCGTACATGTGTTAGAAGTACTCGAAATCGTGAAGCACTTTTTCCTAAACAGAGGGACTCATCAATACGAGGCCCACGGCATGGTTCTAAGCTCTCCCATAGTAGAGTACTAAGTAATCTAATCATCAACATCTTTTTCTAAACACACAAATCTTCAGACGTACTTCTGCCTCGGAGCTTTTTCAACGCAGTGATGCCAACCTTAGGGATTTATCCCGGGCGCGGCCCGGGTGTGATTTTGTCGATGCGACCTCATCGAGTGTGAGGCCCAAGGGACTGCTTTCAGCTCTTTTTGAGTAGAGTACCGAGTACTCTGAATTGTAACTACTTTTTCTAAACAAACACACATATCGTCTTAGGGCAATACCAGACACGTAACAGCCTACAGAACGGCCTTATGCTCCCATATAGTAAAGTGCCAAGTATCTAATTGTTAACTACTTTTTCTAAACACACAGACTATCGTTGTCTTCGTCAGATATGCATCGTTTAGGGCCACGGCTTCATGAAGTGTGAGGCCCACGGGACAGCTTTATGCTCTCTCATAGTACTGTACACAGTACACTAAATTGTTAACAACAAAGAGAATTTATTTGTACAGCTTTCGGAATTATTTACATCTGTCTTCACCGACAATGATCTTCTTGTTGCTCTTGTTGCTTCGTGTTCCTGGGGCCGCGATGCGCGCTATCTCGTTCTATCTTCTACGTGAATCATGCACTTGCCGCGTCATGCTACACAAGGCCTGTAACATCCTTATACAATGGTACCAGGAAGGGGTGAGCATAAGAAGGCGCTCAACACTGAATCGCGAGGAGGAAATGATGCTGTATACAATTCACACAAGTGTGCAGGCGCATTCTTATACAAGCCACACGAAAGGATTACAATAAGCGGTGTTATTACATCTGCTCATGTCACTTCACAGGCATATTTGTCCTTGCGTGTTTATCCAAGGGGTGGGGGGGGGGGGGGGGGAGGGAAGGCTAATATGGGGTGATTGGGAGGTGGATCTTGCCCTCCTTAACAAAAAAGAATCTTGTATGCCAGCGGCGAAGAAATGCTTCCTCGCCGTTCGCCTCTAGCTCTTCCGCTAGCGAGTTCCGCAAAAGTCTGCGGATTCGCGATATTGCGGGGAATGCTGCACGCATCGGCGTTTTCCGAGCCTCAGCCAGGCAACGCCGCTTCCATATTATGAACATGGTGCATACGATAACCAGTCGTGCGAACGCACCCTTGTTCCGGGCCAGTGCTGGGGGGGGTCGGATCTTGAAGTCTCGCGCTACCAGCCGCCAGACGGGTATAGCTGCGGGGCACTCGTACAACGCGTGCTTCGATGTTTCAGTGGCCCGACAGTTGGGGCACTGGTCTGATGGTACCACTCCGAAGTTCTTTAATCGCTGCCGTGTTGGGAGGATGTCCCAGTTCAACTTCCACACGAAGTCCAGCACTTCTCTTGCGCAAAGGCGGCCTCTTTGTAGCGTTTTCTTTTTCCATGCGCGGACTTTCATTCTGTCTTCTTCCGAGAGCTGGTTTTTTACTAGAGCCTCCGCAATGCTGACGGGCGGATCTTTGTCAATGTCGCACTCGGAGGCTTCCTTCTGTATCATGTGCATTGTTATTGCCGCTGTTTTGTAGAACTGTGACAGTGTTTCCGCGAGTGGTCCCGTATGTCTCCCGGCGTCGAGAAACTCTGCGTTTGTGCTCGCCCAGTATCGCAGGAGGTTCATGCCGATGAATTCGCCAGCTTGGTGTAGGGTTCGTGTTGTCTTTAGAGTTTTGCTCGTTACCGTGACGTGTGGCAAGGTGAGACCCCCTTCGCTCATCGGTAGATAGAGCAGGTTGCGCCAAATCGGGGCAGGTTTCCCTTCCTACAATAGGTGCCCGATGATCTTATTCAGTTGGCTCGCTATTCGGGTTGGGATCACCGCCAACCGGCTAACGTGGTTTGCGTAAGCGCATACACTTAACTTGACTACTTGCGCCTTCTCCCGCAGGTTGAGCTCAAGGCTTTCGGCGCGGGTACCCGTTGAGCACGCTCCAGCGCTTGCTGCCAAGTCTTCTCTGTCGCGCTGTTACAGCTGAAGTATATTCCGAGGACTCTCACCGTGTCTACCGTCCCAATATTCCCGAGTGCCTCTTTAGGGAATAAGCCAAAAATAAGCTCTTTGCTTTTCTCCGAGTTCAACTCGGCGCCAGAGGCCTGGGCGTAACGGTGGAAGGCGCTCCGGAACTCGCGTAAGCCGCGCTCGTCTCTTAAAAAAAGAGACACATCGTCGGCGTACGCTAGCACCTTGAGCTCGTCGCTTCCGGTCAGTGGGAAGCCTCGGATGTTAGAGGCTGTGGTCAGGCTTGTCAGGAGTGGTTCGATCGAGAGGATGAACAGGGTAGGACCCAACGGGCAGCCCTGTCTTATACCACGAGTGTAGCTAAAAGAAGGCCTGACCGCGCCGTTCACAACCACGTTGCTCGTCAAGTCCGAGTATAGAAGCTTCATGAGGCCGATGAAAGTCGTTGGTAAGCTGAACTCCTGCATAACCTGGAATAGGTACACATGTCTGACCTTGTCAAATGCTTTCGCTTGGTCTAGTGAAAGAAATTCAAGAAAATTGTTAACCACTTTTAGGGGCAAAACTACTTATAGCCGCACCCGTTCGTCCCCCGTAGCATGTAACAAGTATAACATTGTGACCTCCAAGGTGATGCCGGTGAGAGACTTCTTCTGTGCGTTGTTGAACAATAAAAAATAGTGCTCAATGTACATGTCAATGGCTGCTAATGGGGAATGAGAGACAGGAGCATTCAGCTTTTAGTTAACGCGCCGGCAGCGATCACCATTAGCAGCCATTGCCATGTACATTGAGCACTATCTGACAAGAAAGGGTTGCTACGTTATACTCGCTGGGTGTAACCTCCTTAGCTTTAGAAAGGTTTAGCGAGCGTTGAGCTGCAGTGCCATGAATACTATGAACTTGTATATACCATGAATGAACTCGAGGTGGTTAAAAATAGGAAGTAGATACGAAGCGCAAGCCGTAAGAAAGTACAAGCCGAATTCTCCGCCTCTCATTTCCCATTAGCAGCCATTGGCATGTACATTGAGCACTATCTGACTGAAAAAGTTTGCTACGTCATACTCGCTGGGCGTAACCTCCTTGGGTTTTGAAAGTTGTAGCGAGCGTTCGGCCGCAGTGCCATAAATACAGTGAACTAGTATATACCATGAACTCGAGGTGGTTAAAGGTGGGAAGTGGACCCGAAGCGCAAGCCGTAAGAAAGTGTGCGTGTGCCACCTCTCGTTTAGTCCTTGGAATGTCCGCTGGATGGCGGTGCTTCTATATGGGGAATATATAATGAAAAGATGCGAGATGGTGGTACTTGGAGTGTTGAATAGATGGACGAACGGACACATAGACAGATGCATGGATGGACGCCTGAACGGACGCAGGGGCGGCTGCATGGAAGAACGCACGAACAGACGCACGCACAGACGGGCTGATGGACGCATGGACAGTCACACTTACGGACGCATGGACGGACGGAAGCAAGAACGAATGGACGGACGAATTCTTCGCCCCACTCTCCATCATTCACTCCGTGGATATGCTGCCATTTTTTTTCTAAACTCTCACCATGGGGAACAAATTTTGTAGGACGTCTTCTCAAAATAAGATGCAATCATCCTGTCTAGAATAAGGTCTCATTCAATTAAGTCATTATAGAGAACAACCCTCATTACCACATGAGGTTACCCGTAGCGTCTAACATGGTGGTGAAAAGAAAACAATAAAAAACGTCATATGCTGTTCCAACGGGGTCAATATAATAATTATTCATGTGTGTCTTCCTTCCCCTTTCCCTTATCCCCTGTGTAGAGTAGCAGGCTAGAGCGAACTAGCTCAGACCAACCTCTCTGCCTTCTAATAAATTCTCACTCACTAAAAATTACCATCCTGATATAGTAACCACACTAAAATTTTAGCTTAAAACTATTTATAGTCCTTGCTCTTCTGGTTTGCATGCACACAAACTGTAGCATCAATATTTATTTAAAAACACATTTGAGAATTTCAGGTAAGAAGGAAACCTGAGACTACTAGTGAAATTAAGATAGGCGATTTGATGAAAACAAATACGAAACGCTCAATAAATTTGAGGCCAGTAGAAAGTGGACATGTCTCGACAACTAACGGAATCTTTTACGCAGAAAATGGTGGGACGGGTTTCGGTGAAGTGAACGCAGTGATTGTTCACTGCACGACATATTTTAAGGTGCGAAAAAAAAATGTCAATTTATCAAAGGAGTCACGCTAGTGAGAGAACGCTGAGAGCAGAAATGACTTCAGGAAGCTATACTGGATTACTATATGGCGATAACTAACTTTTCTCGAAATAAGTCATATGCCTTCTTCGCTGTCTCAAAGGTGCCGTTTCAGGAATTCCGCCAACGTATCGCTTCGGAGAGCAGATTGATACATTTCCGGCATGAATGCCACTTCACACAATCTGAGTTCCATTAGCATGAGAGGGAATTTTTCGAGGAATGCACAAGCAACACTTAGGACTTCCTGCTTTATTGAAAAATGATAGATATCAGGCCTCAGTAAACACTCCGTTCTTAAACTGGAAGCTATCACGCATTACCATGCCTAGTGGTTCAAACTAGGAGACGGCAAGAACAAGTCTGCACATGTCAGCACCATTCAGGCAACTTCCCTTTGTCCAATGGCAACCATGGACATCACAGTACACTTTCCGTGTCATAGGTTAAGTACGCTTTATTACAAGGGCATCGCCTTCACAGCGTTAGCCTTGCGATTTTGTTTAAAAGCTGTGCAAATGTTGCGTACAGTTGCACAGCTGTAGTCAAGTATCTAAACTATTTGCTTTATCACCGTGATTTCTCGGCATTGCCCGAACATGGAAATTAATGCGAAGGCTGAAGCTGAAGAAACCATAGTAGGGAAATAATTGGGAGGCTAGAAAAAAGCAAATATATATATATTTACGAAACATTATTGTCAGACAAGATACTCTCGTATGGACAATGTTAGCCATCCAAAGTGTGCTTCCCTGTGGCGATATTTCAAGACAATATTTTAGAGAGGCGTGCGTGTATTCTTATTTACAGAATACTCGGTGGTTTAATTGTTTAGATCTTTTGAATGCGAAGCATTTCTTAGCGAATTTCGGCGACTTTGAGCGTATAATCTAGCCGCCTACAACTTCTAGCTCCCCTGGCCGTTTTCATAGTGATATCGGTACCGAATTTGGTATGGCATAACATGACTGTATGAAGAACATATTTGTCTAGTAATGGCATGAAAAGCATCACATGTATGTCATGAATGTCATGATTTACAAATCATGGTCCTGCAGCTCTTGCGGTGGTTTCGTTCGCATGGCATGTTGCAAAACTGGTATGGTATGACATGATTGCATGGCAAAGACAAGCGAGAGACCCTAACATAAAAATCATGACATGCGTGTCATGTAACAACATGACTACATTCCACGCTCATGATGTGCTCGCGGCCGTTTTGCTAGCGTCACATGTACCAAACTTGGTATTACGGTACGTGAATGGATGATGAAGGTATGATACTGGTGCGAACGTAATAAACATGAGATGCGTGTCATGTAACAACATGACTACATGCTACGCTCATGATGCGCTCGAGGCCGCTTCTCTAGCTTCACATGTTTCAAACTCGGTATCACACGCCGTGAACGGGGGCATAGGTAAATGACGCATCAAAAATATGATAATCATGACTTTCCTGCCATGTAACAACATACATGCTGCACTCATGATGCGCTCGCGGCCGTTCTGCTAGCTTCATATTTGGTATTAGCCAAATTTGGTATTGGTAGCCAAATTTGGTATTACGTAATGTCAATGAATGACGAAGCTATGTGACTGGTGCGAACATGATAATCATGAGAAGAATGTCATGAGAGAACATGATTACATCCAGCCATTGTTGAAACGGCGAGGAGAGCTAAAAGTCGTAGGCGGCTAGATAGATAGATAGATGTGCTCAAGGTCACCAAAGTGCGCTAAGAAACGCCTCGCATTTAAAAGGGGGAGACGCACTTTTTTCTGGGTAACGCATCGGCGCGAAATGCAGCATGTCATATTTCGCACAGGTTTCCGTCGGGCCGCGCCGACAGACGCAGGTCGCGCCTGGCGTCAGACTATAAGTGCTCGTGTTTTGCTAAACTAGCGTCGGTGTGCCTAGCGTGCGCGCGCGTCAAAGCTACATTAGAGTATACTGGGCCCTTCATGATGCGCTCGCGGCTGTTTTGCTAGCTCCTCATATGCCAAATTTGGTGTTACGTGACGTTAATGGGTGACAAAATACATGACTCGTGCAAAGATGATAATACTTACACGCGTGTCATGTAGGAACATGAGAACATAATACGCTCATAGCGTGTGGCCATTTTGCTAGCTCCACATATGCTAAATTCGGTATCACGGGATGTGAATAGATGACGAAGGTAAACGACACATCCAAACATGATAATAATGACTCGGAAGTCATGTACGGTATCATTTACCTTCACCTTGTAAAGTTGTGCCGACTTTAAAGTGACATAACCACAGTTCTCAATTGTGCTTCGCATTACATCGATTCCCACTGTACGTGGGATCTGCCAAATTATATTTAGAGAAAGTTTGCCGAATACTGTCAACAAGGTGTTACGGCTTCTTCAGCTACTGAATTGCAGGAACGTTAGCGGCACACGTTTGCTTACTGCAGTGAAGTTTTTGTGGAGTGCGATGGATATATCAGTCAGCGCTGGAGAGCTTCTGTGTTGGGGCAATGCGTAGTACGTACGTGCCCGCTATGTGATGCATGCATATTCTTCACTGCTGCACATGCTAAAATCTTACTTACGTGGCCTTTATTTCATGTAAACATTGATTGACTGGCATTGAAACAATTTATTGCTGCAAGTTTGTGGGATCAGTGTCGTCTTTTCTCTCGGCCTGTATGCGGCATCACTCACTAAAATAAGTATGCAAGATGCCTGTGAGTGAGCTGCTCCAACGAGCGGGGGAGAGCCGTGACGCAGAAGCAGACGACGACTATGTGAACGACCAGCCGCCATATCAAAGCGCCCCTGTGTTTTAAAAACCATTTCGTTTTATACGCGGCTATAAATTATACAACCAATATTCTTAGTTATTGTTTGTTCAAAAAGCTATCTCAGTGCGGAAGATGATCAAAGCTTTTTTTCAGTTGTCAGTAAAATAGTAATATTCCAACCTATATACAAGTGCCGCCGCAATCCAGATGACGCTATCATCGCGTCCAATTTCAGTCCTCATTGGCTATATGGGCATGCCACTCCACTGCACGCGTTTAGAAAAAGCGTATCACAATTTAAAGTACTAGGTACTTTACTATGCGAAGGCATGAAGCCGTCCCGGAGGCATGAACAGAAATAAAAAAAACCTCGTGTTTAGAAAAGAATGTCTAACAATTTTGAGTACTTGGTACTCAACTATGGGAGAGCAAGCCGTCGCTCGTACTATCCTGGCGATCACCCGTCGTAACTACTGTGTTTAGAAAATATGTTTGATAATTTCGAGTACTTTGTACTCAAGCTATGGGAGAGCACTAACCATCCCGCTAATCCTGTGTGTTTAGAAAAAATGGTTACCAGTTTTGAGTACTAGGGACTCTACTATGGGAGCGCATAAAGCCGTCCCGTGCGCAGACAGAAGAGTGAGGAAAAGCGCGAATCCTCCACCGACCATTCCGGCGCGCGCAGCGGTTGGAGCCTCATAACGACTTCTGGCGTACTCGACAACACCGTATTAAAGATCCGCACTTTCTACGGTTATCTGTGCGGTTATGGCAGAAAAGATGTTTTGAATGTTATTCTGTTTTACTTTATCATAACAATCACGAAGAGAGTCTCGGACGAAGCGTTTATTCTTTTATTGATTTACGCCATCTCAATTTGCTAAACGCACAAAAGACACCTAGTTCAACTCTTGCATAGAACAGGCGTGCACCATTGCTGGGGCTATGATAGAAAAATCCAGCGCAACGCATCTACCTATCATCCTGTACAAGAACCGACGTGGTAACCGGACTGGGCTTTAACTTGCGCAAGAATATCCGCCTTGGTGTTTCAGGGGAGCTAGGGAAGGGACGGGGGGGGGGGGAGGTAAAATAAAGCTATAATTCCTGGCCTCCCTTCGGCCGTGTGCGGCAGAAAACATGACTCGCAATGAACGCAAGGATGAAAATGGACAGCCGAAGACGCGCTGCTCACACGACCTGCCTTTGGTCTTCGGAATTCAGGAGGCTAGAACGGGAAATGAACAATTATTGAATTGCAACATCAAGTCACCGTGTCTGTCACTGAAGCCAAAAGTCTGCATCACCCTATTTCAGCATTTTAAACAATGAAGGGACTGGTCCCACGCAATAAAAGTATCGAGCAGAGTTGCGCCCTACCCCCGCCTCCTCTCCCTTGGAGGATTAGGAGGGAGGCTACCCATTCCCTGCCCTCCATGTGTTCATGCGCATGTAATATAGGCCTCTGCTTGTATGTACAATACTGGTTCGTTTCTTTAAAATTTCTATGTCACTGTGAGTCAAAGTATATAATAAAACGAAGAAAACTAATTATAATTTTGGTTTACTTTCTAAGTAAGATGTTCCACGCACAAAAAACTCTCTTCCACGTCAGGTTTTTCAATTTTTCTTCTGTTTATAAACAAGCTCAACACTTTTTTTTTTCGTGAAATGGCAGCTTCTGATGAAAGATTTTAGGCTTAGGTATTCACAAGGCTTAGGTATTCACAAGGAATTCACAAGGTCACCGACACGAAAAACAAAATATTAGCAGATTTTCGTTCAATGACTCTGTGATCGTTGTAACGGGGCCATCTTTCCAACGAAACTGAGCTGGCCATGCTTTTGATCGGCTTTTTTTGAACAATTACAGGACTCTAAGTGTAGTCACGCTATATGATGATATGTCAGGCTCAACTTATGCAGTAGTGTAATATGATAATAACTGTCTAGGAAAGATGTATTTGCGCCAAAGCCTTGCAAGTTTTACGCGTCTACTTTTTTGTACAATGCGGTTGCAGGTTCATATTAAAAATGAACAATTGGGGTGTACTTACGTGCATTTTTTTGCCTCTTTAAGTACCACATCATCGTCGTTCTATTTGCAGTGAAAAGATACACCACGTGAGATATGACGCTGATTTTTTCGGTCAAATTAAAATTGCTATTTTTGGCTTTGAATTACTTTTCTTGTACCTAACAAACAAAAGAGAATCCGTAGCCCCGAATGTTTTTGTTTTTGTTCATCGTTTTCAAAGCTATCACTGCGAGAACCGAACTGAGATGTACGTAACTCAATAGATTGTTTTTTTTCAACACGGTATCATCACCATTTGTCTTGTTTGATCATATGCGATCGTCTTGTACATCGCGTGCAAGGTACAAGTACTGTCATGTTTATTCGTGAATTCCAACAGGACGTCTTATCCAGGTGCACTCGACATGCAAAACTACGCGCCCTGAGAGACGCTCAAAGAGTCATATATCAGCGTGATGACGTAATGGGTGTCGTTGTTCACCTTCCATGCGTTCGTGCAACGCGGACAACTCGCTGCATTTTTCAACGTCGTGTTTGTGGCGATTTATGATTTGCCTGTCCTGTCATTGCGTAAGACGCCCGTGGCATACGTGTGGATTTGCAAAATGCAGCTGCCTGTTCAAAATATATTGAATAAATCAACTCTGACTGTTTGACTTCGAGTAGAAAGAAAGGCAGACATCGGCGTTGCATCGAGGAAAATGAACATCTGCAAGATCGCCTATTCTCAGAAGACAAATCCTCTTATCATAAAAGGTTCTACAACACTGACAACGTTGTATGAATACGCAAGCTATTCGTCGCATAACATGTGCAGCCGCAGCAATGTGCAATATTCGGTATGATAAAAGATATTTTTTGTCAGATAGAACGGTTATAAAATAATTCTTTTATCATATAGAACACTCATGCTGTAGGGCCGTGTGCTCAGATATGGGTGCACGTTAAAGAACCCCCATAGAGTAACCTAGTAAACGTTTACTATGTTACTCTTTGGAACCCCAGGCGGTCGAAATTTCCGGAATCCTCAGATACGGCGTCTCTCATATTCATATGGTAGTTTTCGGACGTTAAACCGCACATAAAATATATAAAACGCTTAATTATGAAGAAAAGTATCTGACAGCGTAGTAGAGTGTATTTCAGACACTACTTTCCCTTTTACACTGAGAGTTTTATGCCAACGTCTACCGAGGCCTTCATGAAGTGTTTCCGTTACCGATAGGATTTTGGTAAAAATGCAGACATAAGAATGGTCAAAGAAAAAATTAAGGGAACGTTGCCGTCTCTGGTAAGTAAACGTTTGACTTGCGAATGCACGTTGTTTAGAGCTCCGCCGCTTAACCGTTTCGCCTTCGATGCACACATTCGAGGCACGACGAAGGAGCCTTGCATATCGCGCACAATCTATTTCGCTCGGTGCTCCAGTGTAGGAGTGACGTCGCCATCTGAGGGTGGTGAAGTTAAGCAATTGATTAAGACACTAGCGAGTGCCAATGGGGATTGACTCAGTGATTACGCAGTAACGCATCTTGATGCCAGCGAGAAAACTGGCAGTGTTATCATAGAGGAGTTATTCTGGACACAGCTGCGTCTTTAAGATTCGCTTGATGTTAGAGTGTAATGGATCAATGTAGGAGCAATGTGGCTCCCGCAAGTAGCGATGACATTTTTCCACTGAAAACCACGTCCCGGGCACCCACTATTAAAATAGTGGCATGAAACACTGCAAAAGCAAATGGTGTCGGCTGGCAAATATCGCGCCTCGGTGGAACGAGACCGAAGTCAGGGGGATGTGGAATGTTGTTGCGTGTTCTTCACTGAAGCTACGAGCTTTGCTCCTTTTGTTACTTGTGCGGAGTGTGGTAGTGTTTGCGTGATTGCGGGCTCAAACTACCCTACAATTAGGAAATTCGCGCCATCCTGTGCCGCTCCCTAAACGATGACGCTTTAAAAGAGTGCGCGTCAAAAAACCTCTTTTATGATACGTTTCTTGATGCCACAATTCGGAAGAGATTCACGATATTCTGTGCCAATGTGTATGTCAACAGCATTCGTTACTATAATAATGAAACCATGATCGTGGGCGTGATGGTAATGTGCCGAAAGACGTCCACGTGAGTGCATTGATTTTAAACTGTATTATAGCTGCAAAATAGCATTACACGTAGTGAAAATTCTGATGATATTGATGCAGGCTAAGAAATCAACTATTTGTGTGAAGACACTTTTCACTTAAGTGTTACGGTGATCTCTGTGATGATGTTGCCGTCCACACTTTTTTGGTGATTGGCCACCTTATGCTATTCACACAATTTCATTTGCCTCGCCTGCAACTTTTCCTCAAACTCAAAATATCAATATGTCTAATGACATGTGCAGTTGATGACATTCATGTAGAAATTGATTGTAAATGGGCGCGAAGATTCATTTGCCTAAAGTATGTCAGAAAGAGTATCGTTGCTTTATACGAGCGTTTGCGGCACATTACAACAGTCTAAGCAGAACGCTTTTAAATCCAGAAGCTTCGATGATGCTAACTGTATATGGCGTTATATATTGAACGACAAAATAAAAATTTGTATCAGCGTTGAATAATATCGTGTTCTTGAAACGTCCAGTATGAGTCGCCACAAAGATGTTGCACCACTTCTTGTGATGAACGAGTCAAACCTAGTTATGCAACGCTGCTCCTCAAGACAGCAAGTAATCTTGCATGAAATCATAAAATTTCAAAAAGCACTTTTGAATTTACGCATGCATTGAGCATGTCCAGATGAGAAGTACGCGATACTCGGTTGGTTTTTGCACGTTTTCTGAATTTCTCAGACAACGACTACAGCGGCGTTGAAATCAACCAAAAGTCGTAAGTCCCGAGAAAGAACACAAGACAATGCAGATCAACGCTAACATATTTGTCGCTTTCTCGCACTTTAACATATGTACGTGTTGTGCTTTTTATACCTCTTCATCTTTTTCTCCATTATATTGCAAGCACGTGCAATACATTGCGTTTTCCCCTACCTTCGTCATCTATGCACGTCACGTGATACGAAATTCAGTATATGAGAAGCTAGCGAAACGGCCATGAGCACGCTATGAGCGTGGAATGTTGTCATGTTCTTACATGACACGCGTGTCAGGATTATCATGTTTGCACCAGTCATATATTTTGTCATTCTTTGACGTCACGTAACACCAAATTTGGTATATGTGGAGCTAGCAAAACGGCCGCGAGCGCATCATGGACTTAATTATATACTCCAATGTACCGTTGACGCACGCGCACTCTGGGCACAGCGACACTACGTTAGCAAAACGCGAGCGCTGTATAGTTTGACGCCAGGCGTGACAGGAGCGACAAACGTCTGTCGGCGCGGCCCGATGGCAATCGGCGTGAAATTTGTGCCGATGCGTTACCCAGACAACACTGCGTCTCCCTTTTTTCCTGGCGGAGGGATGGTGGATGCGCTGAAACGCGCATGCGTCAAAGCAAGGCAGCGCGGCGCGCACCTGCTAGTATATGGCAGGACCGGTGGCTGGCGTGGCAACGTCGCCGTGATGCGAAAAAATGAACGCCGGTGAGCACGCACACCGCTTCACGGCGAAACGTATTGGTGCTTTCACGGTGGCATCTAGTCATGTTCTCACATGATACGAATCTCTCGATTATCGTGTTTGCGCCAGTCACATACCTTCGCCATCCATTGACGTCACGTAATACCGACTTTGGCATATTCACGTGAAGCTAGCGAAATGGCCGTGAGCACATCATGATTGTGGCATGTAGTCATGTATTTACATGACACGCATGCCATGATTAGCATGTTTGTATGTGGCATTTACCTGTGCCTTTCATTTGAGTCGCGTAATACCAAGTTTGGTACATGTGAAGCTAGCGAAATGGTCGTGAGCGTATCATGAGCGCAGCATGTAGTCATGTTGTTACATGACACGCATCTCACGTTTATCGTGTTTGCACCCATCACTTTCGTCAACCATTCACGCACCGTAATACTAAATTTAGTACATGTGACGCTAGGGAAACGGCTGCGAGCGCATAATGAACTTGTCATGTAGTCATGTTGTAAGATGACTACATTGTCAGGTTCTTTCGCTAGTGTTCATCATGCAATCACGTCATTTCATACCAGTTTTGTAACATGACATGTGAACAAAACCACTGCAAGAGCTGCAAGACCACGAAATATAAATCATGACATTTATGACGACCATGTCATGATTTTCATGTTATGTCCAGTCAAATATGTTCTTTGTGCAGTCATGTTATGCCATACCAAGTTTTGTATCGATACCATTATCGAAACGGCCAGGAGAGCTAAAAGCCGTAGGCGGCTAGATAGATAGATAGATAGATAGATAGATAGATAGATAGATAGATAGATAGATAGATAGATAGATAGATACGCTCAAAGTCACCGAAGTTCTCTAAGAAATGCTTCGCATTTAAAATTGGCGGATCCCACGTACAGTGGGAATCGATGATATGCGAAGAACGAATGAAAAAGGTTATATGTCATTTTAAAATAAGCACAACATTACGATTCACAGGTACAAGATGCCTTACATAACTTTCATGTCAGCATTATCATTTTGGATGTGTCGTTTACCGTCGTCATCTGTTCGCATCGCGTGATATCTAAATTTAGTATATGTGGGAACTAGCGATACGGCCGCGAGCACGCTATGATTGTGGTATGTTGTCACATTCTTACATGACACGTGTGTCAGGATTGTCATGTTTGTACGAGTGATATATTTCGTCATCCATTGACATCACGTAACACAAAATTTTGTATTTGTGGAGCTAGCAAAACGGCCACGAGGGCATCATGAAGGACCCAATATAATATAATGTAGCATTGACGCACGCGAACGCTGGGCACAGTGACGCTACATTACCAAAACGTGAGCACTTTAAATTCTGACGTCAGGCGCGACCGGTGCGACCAGCGTCAGTCAGCGCGGCCCGACGGTAACCGGGGCGAAATGCGACATGCTGCATTTCTCGCCGATGCGTTACCCTGACAGCACTGCGTCTCCCTTTCTTGTGACGGAGGGACGCCGGATGCGCTGAAACACGCATGCGTCAAAGAAACGCAGGGTGGCGCGCGCCTGCGAGTATATGGCAGGACACGCACCTGGCGTCGCAATGCCGGCGTGATGCGTTGAAATGAACGCCGGCGAGCACGCGCCCCACGCCACGTCGAAATGTATTGGCGTCTCTACTGGGGTATGTAGTCACATTCTCACAAGACACACATTTCATGATTATCACGTTTCCACTCATCACATACCTTCGCCATCCATTGACGTCACGTAATACCAATTTTGGCATGTGTGAAGCTATTCGAAACAGCTGCGAGCACATCATGAGTGTGGCATGCAGTCATGTTTTTACATGACACGCATTTCAAGATTATCATGTTTTATGTGTCATTTACTTATGTCGTCCATTCTCGTCACGTAACACCGAGTTTCGGTGCATGTGAAGCTCGCGAAATGGCCCTGAACCCATCATGAGCGTAGTAGTAGTCATGTTGTTACATCACACGCATCTGATGTTCATCAAGCTTGGACCAGTATCATGCCTTCGTCATCCATTCACGTCTCGTAATACTAAATTTGGTGTAGGTGAAGCTGGCGAAACGGCCGCCAGCGCATCATTAGCCTGGAATGTAGTCATGTTGTTACATGACACGCATCTCATTATTATACTGTTTGCACCAGCCACGTAATTTCGTCATCCATTCACGTACCATAGTACCGAATTTGGTATATGTGACGTTAGCAAAACACGCACGAGCGCATCATGAGGTTGGCCTGTAGTCAAGTTGTTATATATCACGCATGTAATGATTTTTATGTGAAAGTTTGAAGCTTGTGTCCGTCATGCAATCACGTCATTCCATACCAGTTTTGCAACCTGCCTGGTGAATGAAACCACCGTAAGAGCTGTGGAAATCATGACATTCATGACAACGACGTTATGATTTTCATGTTACCACTAGTCAATTATGTTCTTCGTACAGTCATGTTACGCCATAGCTAGTTTGGTATCAATACCATTATCGAAACGGCCAGGAGAGCTAAAAGTTTTAGGTGGCTAGATAGATACGCTCGAAGTCACCGAACGTCGCTAAGAAATGCTTTGCATTAAACAGTTTGAAGCGAAACTCGGCGTAGTGTTTATTCGACTAAACAGTGGCTTGAAACGCGAAAACACGGGAGAGGGGTTGTGTTTTGTGTAAGTTTCATCGCAGATAAACGAGCTGGTAGAGTAGACAGAGTTAGTCAAGCGTTCTCAGCGGCCGTGCGGACGCAGTCTGCTAGCAATTTTCAACGGCAGACCGCGCCCGATGGCTGCTGTGGACGCGCAACTAAATCTTCAAGTGTTTTCACTCGACCACACAGTTGCGGGTGGTGGAGAGAGTGAAGCGAGAGATAAGTCTGTTGTGAGTGGGTAAAGAAGCCGGCAGCTGCTGCGGGTGAAGAAGAGAGTGACTTGACCTGCTTAGCACTCATCCAACACCAGGGGCCAGGGGGTGTGTGCGGATTCGTGGGACAGCGTTACGCAGGCTAGTCAAAGAGCTGCTGACATCTACAAAAGCTCCCAAAAACGTGACTTTACATCACATTTTGAAATTGTCCATGTTGTCCCTTCGGCAACAAAAGAGGGAGGCTTGTTGCCAAGAACCACATCCACTGCGGTGAACACAAAATGATCTCAGCTGGTATACTCCGTTTTCACACCCAAATCTGTCCAGTCTCCGTATGCATAGAGGGGCACACGTTTCTTGACACGTAGGAAGGAGGACTTGCGTGTGGACGAGTCCCCCTAGACGACATCAAAAGATATATTGAAGTTCTTGCTTAGCATTTCCTTTTTGGCGTCGCCCCCTGAAACCAGGCTATATATTGTAAAATACATCTGCAAGATACAATTTTTGAGTTCCTTCATCATACTTATGTGCTTATATGTGCTCCTGAAAAAGAAATAGTGAGTACACAGTGTTCAATAAAAGCATTTTGATTGCAGTTAACACGTCACTTTTAGGGTACGATGTGGTTTCAAGAAAAGGAAAAAATTTGAAACGTATGCGTTTTACTCGGCTAAAACTAAAGTTTTATGACTAACCGCCATAGTTTTGCATGCTGTCAGGCAGTAAGAAGACGAATTAATAAAGACCCACGTGTAATCAGGGTGCGTGCTCTAATATTGCAGCCTTGGGTTAACTGCGGCTAAGGTTCTTTCACCTCTATGTTTCATGGGGTGATAGATAATTAGGTGTCCAGGCTAACTCCGATAACAAAGCCTGTCACCTGCAATTTAGGGCTTAATTGGGGGCTCATTAAGGACTCTCTTCCACACCGAGAAAGGGATTCTTAAGCGAAAGACAAGCGTTCACGCACCACCACTTTCATTTAGTGATTTCTACTGTGCCCCTTCAGTGTCTAACAGAGAAAAATAAAACAATGGCACCCATGTGTATTGAAGCAGCAGGCAAGGCGTGCAAAAATAAAAAAAGTTGAAGGTATGAAAACGATGTCGGCCAGGCAACCTCGCTTTTAATACCCTCAAGCACAATTTATTCCCACAGGGGCGCCACACTAGTTCTTAGAGGCCGCCTAGAGAGAACTTAAGTTTTAAGGGTAAGGCCTGCTAATTAGTGATTTGGGCGTTAGAGTAGTGACAGAAAGAGTAAAGCGAAATTAGGCTTATATAGGTTCTCTGTGTTAGGTGTGGGGGGCAAACGTGTGCTTTTTTTGTGGCCTGGTATAAGCGTCGCCAGGAGCAATGCCTGTTCTTTGCTTCAAGGAATACTGAATCGATCCCTCTTACTTTGTCGTATAATCACCAGAAGTAAATATAATATGAAGTATTTATAAAACACAAATATCTTTATTGTACGCAAAATGCAGTGTGCACATGGTGCGCAAGCTGTTTAGCAATTAAGAAGTGTTTGATATTTTTATACCAAGGTTGCAAATGAGGAAGGAGAAATGATGACTCACTGTCTTCAAAAACATCCTTATTTCACAGATTCCAGTGTTTGTGTCCAAGTATTCTTAACTTCTCCAACGTTTCATGTATACATCCATATTTATGACCAAGGTGCTCAAGGGTGGTGGTGGTAGTGAAAAACATTTATTTACAGAAGAAAGGTGTAGGACGTCTTAAGAGGTCTCCACAGACTGTAAATGACCAAACATGCACTATCACAAATCAACAAACATTGGGGGAAAGAACCTCGTCTAAGTTCTTTATCGTGCAAACAGAAAGTTGGAAGTCAAAAAAAATTTGGCAGATTCCACGTACCTGGGCATCAACATTATGTGAAGCATACGGGGGGAAGGTCACCGTCTCTCATTTTTTTAGCCACACTACAAGAACTTACCCTAAATATATCTACAAATGGTGCACGCACAGACATATGTTAAAGAGTTGCAGATGTTTATATATTCAGTTATTTGCTCTTGCGCAACGATGCCAACTGGAACATCCATAGTAGCATCAGCAGAGGCTGTATGAAGCGCTGATGCTGTGAGGATTCTGGCGCTGGACATTGCTGCATATATCAACTTCAGCACATGGCAACTAACCATAATTGACTTTAACACGACGTGACGGCTGTATCAAAGGAATACATATGTACTGTTTATAAAATTCAATAGCCCGCACTGCAACCACTATTGACGTTTCGCGAAGATTAACATCTATTTGAAAAGTAGTTCTGAGACCTCGCCTAGCTACGTGGTGAATGGCTTCATTGCCACGCGGAATGCTTCATTCGATTCCAGCAGGAACACTGACATTTGTTCTTTGCACTCGTCGGGTTGACGCGACTGATGTCGGGTATTTCTTGAAGCTCGCGGGTTAAAATTGTCAATGTGTGTTCTCGTCGTTACTGGGAATATACTAAGTGTCATTCACCTTTGGCACATACCCGCATAACAGCCGCACATAGCCGCCCGTACGTATGTGCCACACTCTGGCGGAAAGCGTTTAACAACGTAAGCGACGGGATTGTGACATTATTCAGGTCTTGACCAGCGCGTTATAGTTGTCAATCCATCATACTCTCTCATGCTAATTTTGGTTCACGCCAAGTAAATGGGGGACCACGAGAGCACCCAAACGTAAGCGTCTAGATAGATCGATACGCTCGACGTTGCCGAAGTTCGATAAGAAATGCTTCGAAATCAAAATTCATTTGAGCGCAAACACAGGACACATTAGCGTACACACACATCTAGGCGTCAAATACGCACAGCGGAAGTGTGTGTACATGTGCGTAAATTTGTCATGTGTTTGCGTTCAAATTAACTTTTTCAATTGTTCTACCAACTATACCAACAAGTTCTTTTATAATACAGAAAGTTGCAAGCATCGTGAAGAAAAACGCTCAGTCACATCAGAAAAGTGTAACTACAATAAACGAAAGCAAAATAGTGTACTGGTTTTTTGTACTATGTCTATATTGTAATGCTTTACGTGATGCTCAGCTAAAGTGACGACAAAGAAAGCTGTACGGGCAGGTAAAATCGGGGTTCAAGCTAACGTACACCCCAACCCGAAGGCAGGAAAAAACACAATTGTGATGAGATAAAAAATGTTATGATGGGACGGTTACGGAACGCGACAAAAGAAAAAAAAAGTAAATAAGAAATTACAAACATAGCGAAAGAGAGATAAAAAGAAAAGAAAACAAATAAAAGAAGAAACATTTCCAATTAGAGTTTTATGGTATCGCATATTAGAAATTTATACTTCTGTATTCTATTGACGACCGATCAATTTGTTTTTCATCATCTAATTTTTAAATATGTCCTTATATTAACCAATAGTTTAGGTGACCAGTTCTACGTTGTGAGTACGAGTCACCTGTAAAGGTTCAAGGAAGCATGCAAGCAAGCTTGCGTTATAAGCACACAGGACTACAGCAGAGCGAAGCTGATCATCTGTCAGCCAGTCCTGGCTTACACCCGCCACTTTCCACTACCACTAAAAAGATGTCATTTAAACACAGAGTAATAAAATGCACCTGTAGCCGCACGGCGCATGTGTGTTTGATTCACTTCGCAATATTTATTATTAAGGCGCTACAATAAGAAATCGACTAATGCATATTAACAAAGCAACTGACACATATCACTTAAATAAAAGCTGTTCAATATTAGTTAATTGAGCATAGCCTAGATAGAACCTATTCAGAAGACTACAAAACTACTCGCTATTGTGCGGCATCTGGACCGCTTCGTCCGTGCATTACCATTGCACTTTGTATCGAAAGGTGAAGCATTGCCCTGAATTATCCTCAACGGAGAACATTATTTAAGCTGCTGAGCTGGTTTGGCCATAATCAAAATTGCCCACTCATTTTCTCGTTTATTTCGTGTCGTATGGAAGTTTACTTTTTACAGCAAAAGCTGTAATGAGATCACAACTTGTGTCACAAGTGGCGCCATAGTTGTCCGCTGCCGCCACCGGTGCGCGTAACAACTGTCGCACAAACTAAGGGGAAAAATGGCAGCATATCCACGGAGTGAATTATGCAGAGTGGGGCGAAGCGTCCGTCCATCCATTCGTTCTTGTTTCCGTCCGTCCATGCGTCCATCTGTGTGGTCGCCCGTGCGTCCATCCGCCCGTCCGTGCGTGCGTCAGTTCGTGCGTCCACACGTTCATCCGTGCGTCCGTACGTGCGTTCGTCTCTGCATCCGCCCCTGCGTTCATACATGCGTCCATACGTCTGTGCAGCCATCCGTGCGTCCGTTCACGCATCTGTCTGTGTGTCTGTTCATCCATCTAGTCAACCTCCAAGTATCACCATCTCACATATAGATCATCATATATTCATCATATATTTTCATCATATATTGGATGGGTGGATGGATATTGCTGTACCCTTTAGATCGGGCGGTGGCTAGCGCCACCAAGCCGTAATACTTAATGAACTAAAAACTAGATTTATTTTTTTTTCTTTAAAAAAGTGAGTTTGAGGATTCGTACTTTGCAGTGAAGGGTTTAATTTTCACTTGTGCCTTGACTTTAGCCACCAATCAGATAACCTCCTTCAAGTTAAGTCTACCCGCTTAAAGTCTATTTTGCCCTCCCGGTCCCTGAACCCCAGTGCTTTGAAAAACTCTGTGCCATCATCCTGAACTAAAGGGTGAAGCCCTTTACAGAACATTATCAAGTGTTCGGCAGCTTCTTCTTCCTGTCCACACGCACTGCATACTGTGTCTTCCCCTTCGTATTTGGACCGATATGCCTTGGTTCGCAGTACTCGCGTCCTGGCCTGAAACAGTAGAGAACTACCCCGAGTATTATCATAGATCCTTTCCTTGGCAATTTCCTGCTTAAAAGTTCGATAGATCTCTAGTGCGGACTTCTTAATCATGCCAATTCTCCACATGTCAGTCTCCGTTTCCTTCACTTTCTTCTTAACCGATAGTTCTTTTTGGTTTGGCCACCTGCTGTTTTCTTAGTATTTACCAGTCAATTTCCTGGTTCGCTTCTTTCATTTTGTATTGACATTCTTCATGTAGAAGTAGCTGAAAACCTTCCTAGCCCAACGCTCCTCCCCCATTTCTCTCAATGGCTTCTCAAATTTTATCTTGCTGCTAGCTTCCCTGCCCTCAAATGATGTTCATCCCATATCACCTTGTACTTCCTGATTTGGTGTATTCCCGTGAGCTCCAAAAGCAAGCCTACCTATTCCCCGTTGCTTAATTTCTAATCTTGCTTGAACTTCTGATCTCATGCACAAGACCGCATTGCCGAACGTCAGCCCAGGAACCATGACCCCTTTCCATATTTCTCTCACAATATCATACCTATTGTAATTTCACAGTGCCCTATTTTTTGTCACTGCTGCATTCCTGTTACCTTTAGTCGTCACGTATATTTCGTGTTCCCTCAGGTATTCGGTCCATTGCTTATTCATACGCCCAGATATTTGTATGTATCTGTTAATTCTAGCGTGACCTCCTGTATTCTAAGCTCACTACTTTCGTTGTCATTGAAAATCCTGAGTGCTGATTTTTCCTTACTGAATGTAAAATCTAACCTATCTTCCTCATTACCGCAGATGTCCATCAATCTCTGCAAATCTTCCTTGTTGTTGGCTATTACCACTATATCATCTGCGTACATTAATGCTGGTAGTGCCTGATCAATGAGTTTTCCTTGTTTGACTAAAGAGAGGTTGATGCCCAGTCCACTTCACTCTAATTTGGCCTCTAATCCTTGTAGGTACATCATGAATAATAAGGGTGACAGGGGACACCCCTGCCTAAGGCCCCGTTTTACGTCTGCAGGCTTGGATACCTGTTTTTCCCACTTTATAACTACCTTGTTACCTTTATAGATATACTTTAAAAGATTAGTGACTACACGTTCCACGCCTAGTTTGTCCAGTGTTCCCCACAATTCCTCTTGAACCACGCTATCGTACGCTCCCTTGATATCCAAAAATGCTAGCCACAGGGGCCTGTGTTCCTTTTCTGCTACTTCAAAGCACTGCGTCAGTGAGAACAGATTGTCTTCCAACCTCCTGTGTTTCCGAAACCCATTCTGCTGTTCCCGCAGCACCCCCTCATCCTCTATCCATGTCTTCAGTCTTTCCTTTATAATCTGCATCGCCAGCCTGTAGACCACTGATGTCACTGTTATAGGACAGTAGTTGTTTATGTCAGCTTTGTCCCCCTTTCCTTTATAGATCATGCTCATCCTGCTAAGTTTCCATCCATCGGGAACTTCGCCATCGATTATTATTTTGCTCACTGCCTTTCTCCAAGCCTGCTTAGACTTCGGACCTAATGTCTTTATCAGCATAATCGGAATGCCATCTGGGCCTGTTGATGTGCTACTAAGAACCCTTTTCTCAGCCCTTTCCCACTCTCTTTGTGAAAATGGAGCGAATGCACCACTTGATTCATCCTTGTCTGTTGTGGTGCAGTAAGTACTTCTTTGTTGAAATTTTTCTGTCACCCTTGTTCTTATATATTCAATAGCTTCGTCCCCTTCTAGCCTAGCACCTTGGGCTGTAGTTGTAAAACTCTGCTCTAGGCTCGTCTCATATCTTGAGAGTTTAGATGGTGCCAAAATTTCGCAGCTGCCTTTCTATATTTTTTATGTACTTCTGCCAGCCACTGAGCTCTCTTTCTTTTATTATTTTCATTGATCAGAAGGGATGCATCCCTTCTACAGCTTAGAAAAGTTTCCCATTTTCTTTTAACATCATCTGTCGGTTCACCCCGCTGCTTAGCATGTCTGTGTTCCCTAGAGGCTTCCTGACGTTTTGCTATGGCTCTCTTAACTTCCTCATCCCACCAACTTTTGGGTTTGTGTCTTCTTTTCCGGGTGATTTGTCACGCGTCTTAGCAAGCTCCAGCTCAAAGAGTCTAATTAGATTCGTGTATCTCCACACTGTCTTATTATCCCCCGTGATTATTTTCTTAATTTGTTTAGTGGCTATTTCAGTTTGCCCTTCTGGATAAAAATTTTTCTGTAGTTACTCATCTTGTCTCCTTCCCACTTTCACTGCTCTTCCGAACCTTAGCTTGATGCGTTTGTGATCACTACCCATACTTCTGGAACCACCTTCATCTATGTGCATTCCCCTGCATATAGAAGCACTGCCATTCAGCGGACATTCCAAGTGCTAAACGACAGGTGGCACACGCACACTTTCTTACGGCTTGCGCTTCGTGTCTACTTCCCACCTTTAACCACCTTGAGTTGATGGTATTTACTAGTTCACTGTATTCATGGCACTGCGGTCCGACGCTCGCTAAACCTTTCTAAAACCAAGGAGGTTACGCCCAGCGAGTATAACGTAGCAGCCGTTTCTTGACAGATAGTACTCAATGTACATGCCAACGGCTGCTAATGGGGAATGAGAGACAGGAGAATTCGGCTTCTACCTTCTTACGGCTTGCGCTTCGTATCTACTTTCCACCTTTAACCACCTCGAGTTCATGGTATATACTAGTTCGCTGTATTCATGGCACTGCGGCCCAACGCTCGCTAAACCTTTCTAAAACCAAGGAGGTTACGCCCAGTGAGTATAACGCAGCAACCCTTTCTTGTCAGATATTGATCAATGTACATGCCAATGGCTGCTAATGGGGAATGAGAGACAGGAGAATTCGGCTTTCGTTTAACGCGCACGCTGCAAATTTTCTAGTGTTCAACAACGCACAGGAGAGATCTCCCACGGGCACCACCTTGCAGGTCAACGCGTAAGACATGTTACGCACTACTACGAGGGACGAACGGGTGCCGCTTTAAGGAGCTTCGCCCCTAAAAACTGGGTAAGAGAACAGCACCAAAGACAAAGTGAAGCTTGAGCCTGGGTCCGCTGAATGCCAGTCCAGTATTCTACCACTGAGCCTCGCCAATGTTTGGGACTTGTTCGCAAACTTGCCTTAGGCAAGCTTGATGGGAAAAAGATCGCGTCACTGTGAGTAATGAAGCGCATTATAACAGCGATAGAACAGAACAGCCAGGCGTCACACATTGCGAATAGCATAACGAGTGGGTCGTCTAATGTTCCTACCCAAACAAGAGCTTGTTCTTGACCACCTGTGGTACATACCCACTTCAGACATAATTTTTTATCGTCGTCAGCCACTGCATCAACAATTGCCACAAAGTTCCTGGCAAGTGTTTAACGGATGTCGCGCTTTTTAGAAGAATGACAGATAGCTTAGCAAATGCCAGCATACTACCTAGAAATCATAAATAATAGAGCCACAGTGTGCACCAAACAAGCGTGCTTGCAGCAGTTACCCAATACGTGTTTTGAAAATACTCTGAAAGATCGCTCGCCTATAGCATTCGCTGTGACGATGCTGTGCCTTTTGCGTAAGCCTGGAGTTTTTTTTGTTTTTGTTTTTTTGGGGAAGGGGAGTCTTTGAAAGCTCGTTATATGCAACCAGGATGCTCTATAAGCAAAGAGAGGACAAAGGAAATTATTTTTTACAGTGATGTCTTCGCCATCTAAATATCTTGCTTGGTAAGTTTTTTTAGCGTGGTGTTCTAAACTGAACATTGTCTCCTTTGTCTGAAATGTTACCCTTTCAACATCAGCGGCATCAGCGTGGTAAAATTTGTGTGCTTGTGAAAGCGTTCTAAACGCGAAAACCGATGAGGTGCAACCTATAAGATCGAGAGCTTTACTCCTTGGTCGGCGCCAGAACATGTGGTGGATAGGTATTAAACCTTGAACGTAGTCGCCTGTCGACATTACTTTGTTTTGTGCCAACCACATCCTATCCGCCTCACTTGGTACACTTTTAATGAAGCCTATCCCCAAATAACCATCCAAAGACGTGTGATTATTCCTAGATGCAAAAGCAAACGCGAGAAAGTTTTGACGGAAAAAACGTGAAAGCGACATCAGCTTGCCGTAGCTTCTTCGTATCATCCCCTTTGATCTTGTTCGCTTGGCTAGAACCATTGATCGCTGTCTCGAGTAATGACGAATGTAGCATTTTCTTCTACTATTTTCCTTCCCCACAATTCAAAGGCGGTTGTGTTCTCAAGGCATTTTCATATATGATATGAGCTGAGAACAAAAAAAAACAAAAAATAGGTGAAAAAAAGGCAGTGAGAGAGAAGCAAGAAATGAATTTCGCTGCCACTTCATACTAAAATAGTGACGTAGGAAAGCGTAGCAAGCAGACAAACGTAAGCGAGAATATTTGCTCGTACTGAATTGCACTTTTTCCGATGATTTTGCCAAGATGACCATCCAGGCGTGTTGCTCGGGAGGAAAGAGGGAGGAAAGGAAGAAGGGGAACTTACGGAAGAGCACAATGATAGAACTAATTATCTTTGCGTAAGTTGTTCACCATTGCAGTGCTTTGGAATCGTCTGTAGTTGTGCCGCCCTTCCACTCTCGCTGGCTTATCATGCTACTATTTAAACTCATGTCTTGATATTTTTGTGCCGTCTTTTGTAATGTTTTTCCGCATTGACGCCACTGAGCTGCCCTACAGCACGCTGTGAAGTATGCCCTGGATCATATTTGCAAAGGTTTATCGCATTTGCTCCTTAAGCTGTGCACCATTACGTTCCAGGTTGCATCGCCATTGAGCGAAATCAATAGAAGCACTCTCTTTCGGGTCTTGGCTTAGGTCTTTACCTTTCAGATTCACAAGATCAATCCTGAAGTAGAGAAATGGCTGTAGCAGACTATAAGACTCAAGCAAGAAGATTACTTGGGTAATCATTTAATGACAAGCTGAAGCAGAGTCATGTCCGATGGGGTGAGAGGGAAAACATTGTGCCTATGAAAAAACATAACTAGTGCACCTTACACAAAGAATGGAGAAGAAAAAAGGCAGTTATTCTAATATGCAGACTGCCTTAGCTGTCATTGACCACATTTGAAAAATATGCAAATGCATTCTGGCACGATGCTACAAAATGTTCTTGTTCTTGTTCACCAATTGTTGTTCTTGTTCACCAATTGTTGTTCTTGTTCACCAATTGAACAATTGTTCTTGTTCTTGTTCATCACACAGATTAATTAGTCAACCTATTAGTTACGATAATATAGTCCCGGACGTCCACGCATTCTCTCGCAATGAAATATTAAGAAATGGACGCTTCATAGGACGAAATACTTGTTGCTTACTGCCGGCTGGCGCCTGTTCTACTACTATTCGTCTTCTTCCTATTTGTTCAATGAGATTTTTTAATTACCAAACTATTCAAGAAATGTAGCTAGTGGAACGTTTTATGGGAAAACTATAATAGACTTATTGGCAATACGTTTCGTTTGATAGTTTTTATAAATATATACGTTCAATATTATATACATTTACTGCAGACGACAGCGGAATACAAGAAAGCATCACGTGACATGCCCGTTTGCGGGCCTTATTGCAGCCCTCCCAACTGTTCAGGGTGAAAAATACCACAGTATTTGGCAGAGTCTGCTGCCTCAGCAGAGCAGCGACGATGGTGGTGGCCGTGTGGTGACGCACGTTTTGTTAGCGTCAACATGAGCGATAACCGCTGCGCTTGCTTATCTCTATTAGATGCGGAGCATCTTATACTCGCGCCTTGTAGTGCGCCGTCCGCGTCGTCCGCGCCGTCCACACCGCTTCTCGAACATTCGACAGCTGACGCGCGCGCATGCGCCGTCGCGCCGTCGCCCACTCTTCCACCATCTGTGCATCCGTTCCTCCTCTACACACCGCGCACGCTTCACTCCTCCACCATCTGTGCACCCTCCCTCCTCTACACACCGCGTTCGACATCTACAATTCTCCTGATTCTCCAGTGGACGCGCATGTGGCGTCGCGCTTCGAGAACATTCAACAGCTGACAGTGCATGCGCCGTCGTGCTGTATATATACTCAAGGTCGGCGCTCGCTCGCTCAGTTGCCGCTCGTCGGTTGGTTTGTACGGCGCGTCGACGTCCAAGGTCGCGGTGAAATGAATTCCAACGAATCCACAAACACAATTATCGACGTCCCTTCGACCAGCGCCGCCCTTTCGCATACGTGTGTACGTGTTCACTCATTTAACACCCCATTTCACAACCACGTTAACCAATTTAGCCATCGACCCAAGTAAGTCGCACTTTAACACCCCGTTAACCAATTATATGGTCCGCATCCTCCTCAGTGTTCCCCCGAGGGAAGCTGCGGGCAATTTTATAAACCTTCCCCAAAGAAGCATATTGTTTTTAAGTGGAACGTTAGGAAAGTTTTCATGCATAGGTACGACTAGGCATGCTAGTGAGATTGTCACGTCGTATATTTTCGTATTTCATGTGCATCCTCAATAACTAGAAAATTACTAATCATTAACAGATATAAATTTAAAAACTGTCTAATCTGATGCTTTACGAATCAATGTTTTTCCGCATATAAAGAAAAACAATGTTTTTCCGCATGAAGTTTTTCCGCATATAAATTTTAGCAAAGTTTCAACAATTACTTGAAAAATTATCCGTTCCCAATTAATTAGGCGTAAGAATAAATTATGTATTACAGTGCAGGCGATAGTAAGCAACAAGCATTTGGTTGTATCATCATACAGTGCATTGTCACATTTGTTAACTCTGGCTAAAAATAAGTGGCGTACCTGTGTGGTGCTAACACTATCGTTTTTTTGTATTGTTATATAAGCAGTGTATGAAGAGTAGAGTATCATAGTCTTTGTCGTCAGCCTTTCTTCGTTTGTTCAGATCAACAAATTTTGTGCTTATTAAGAGAAACACTGAAGTAACAGCACGACAAAAAACCCAAAGGACGCTTAAGGTGTTGATTGATTTATTTATATGTGGGATTTAACGTCCCGAAACCCGCATATGATTATGAGAGACGCCGTAATGAAGGGCTCTGAAAATTTAGACCACCTGGGGTTCTTTATAGTGCACCCAAATCTGAGAACACGGGCCTACAGCATTTAAACCTCCATCAAAAATGAGGCCGCCGCTGCCGGGATTCAATACGTGACATACGGGTCAGCAACCGAGTACTGTGACCACTGAACCGACGCGGCGAGGCGATGATTCATGTGCGCCTTCAAGAGTTAGACGCCATAGCACAATCAGCCCCTTGCGCATCGCCTTCTGTTTTGGTTCGAATTGTAGGCTCAACCGTTCCGCAAGGAAGAGAACCACTTTGCGTGTAAACTTGACCGTTTCAAGCTATTCAACGTTGCCTACTGCAAGTACATTTGTTAAGTCTCCCCTACGCCGTAACATTTCCTCTTGCGAATCAACAAAGGAGTGACTACGCGTCCGTCTATGGATACTCGCGAACTTAAGCAGATTCTTAAGCAGATGCTTTCGGCTGATGATTATTCAATATCTGTGCGCTTTATAATGAGTGGGCCTTTGAAATAGGTACTCTAAGAAATTCAAATGCTTTGACGTCTGGCCTGATTGTAAGTTTCTGCCACACAGTATAGCAAGCGCTAAGGAGGCTCCATCTAGTATATGGTATCCATAATGTTCTTTGCATAGCAGGTTTAAGCAGTATCATGGCTTTCTACTAAAACACCAGCTTGCTGCGCAGACAGCCTGGGTGGGAGTCTTACTTGAACCGAACATTTTTAATTCTTATTTTCATTTGAATATTTATCAATTTTAAGTCGCGCACATAATCATCACTTTCCGCTCAAGACCACTGACGCTAATGCCAAGACTGATACCGAAACTTCTGCTAAGCGAGCTTTCTTACGATACAGTTGCTGTCATCCATTAGCGGATTCGCAATGACCCACGAACTCTCCACTGGAGCACCCCTTTCTGGTGGAGGGCAACAGAAGGGAATCTATCAATGGAACTGATGCACTACCGCTGGAGCAAATGGCAAGGTCAGAATGGAACATGACGTGCGCGTCTCTCTTTTTTGTTTGAGTGGGCACGCTGGACACAGCAATGCTGCGCTAACGAAACGAGACCTCCTACACCAGGCGCGACCGACGTGAACGGCGTCTGTTGGCGCACCCAAATTTGACACCGTTTCAAGGCCCGGACACTTGCGACTTCCAGTCGAATCCGCCAAATTTCGCGGAGTAGAAAAAGTTGTTCCGTGAAGTGGATTTCACATTAAAGCTGCTCCAGATTCTGCCAATGGAACATACAGGGAGCACTCTCAATCTGCCAATGGAATAGACTTGCTCCGCATGGAGCAGAAAAAAGTAATAGCGGAGGGAGAGAGAGAATAAAATTAGGGAAAGGCAGGGAGGTTAACCAGTAAGTGGAGCATCCGGTTTGCTACCCTGCACTAGGGGAAGGGGGAATGGGGAGGAAAGATGAAAAAGAAAGCGAAGAGGAAAATATACGCGTGCAAAAAAAGGGGGGGGGGCTGGGGTGCTATAGTCTATACAATAGGCCATTGCCACGCAAAAAGTTTACTAAGGCCTTCATTGATTTTCTGTGAGCACACAAATCAAGTCTCCTTTCAAGCACTGATTGTTCAGACAAAAGGTCTGTCGTCCAGGCGAGCTAACGCAGCTGCTAGTTGCCGTCTTTGCACGCTGTAACGAGGGCAGTGACGGAGAACGTGCTCTATAGTTTCATCGCTGCCGCAATGACCGCAAGCACCACTGTCTTCCATGTCGATTCGGAAGGCAAAATCTTTGGGGAAGGCGACAGTCATTGCGGAAGTGCTCCAAATTGGTCAATGGTTGACATAAAGTGTTAAAACGCCAAGTGTCCGTCCTGAAATGCTGATCTGCTTTTATAACTAAGTGGTGACGTGCTGGACATTTTTCCTTCGTATTTCAAATAGGCAATAGGCCGACTACGAAATGTAAGAGCTGCCAGCAGTGAGCACGATCGTCAGTAGGCATCCCCTTTGTATTAGATGAGGTGGAATGAGCATCACAGAGAAAAGGACACTAAAGGAAACTATTAAGTCGACGTTGATTGTTCAAACAGCGGTCCAAAAACCTCGTAGTTTCACTTTTGTGCCAAGGAAGGGCATATTTTGAAATAAAAGCACGCTTTAGTGGTCAGAATAGGGTTAGCACACTTAAAATTACCCGCCTGAAGAAGCGGACCGACTGGGCCCAAAGTTGGTGGACCGACTTACGTCACTGTTGTCGTGCACAACGTTGCCCGGCTTTACGGAGCTAGTAGCAACATTCCGAAAGCAGCAGGAGCCACAGCACAAACAACGGCCATTGATCAATTTCCCTGCATTGGCTCCAAAATTAAAGTCTTTTTGGTTCCACTACGGCACCACTTATCCCATGTAACTGGCCCCACATGTCCCGTCTATCCAGTGTAACGGCACCTCATATCCAATGTAACTACGCGAAAATTGAATGCCAATAGTAACGTCCGGCGGTTCTTTTTCCCATGATGCGGTTCTTTTTGCCATTCGTAATTTATAATTGTGCACACGAGTCTGATATACTTGAAAAAAAATCTCACACCATCTCATTCTATGGTGCATATTGTGATTGTTGTTACACTCGCTTTCGGCTCGCTTCCGCGAAAGTATTATCACGCTGTTTAAATGTAGAGCATTAGTCACGTTCCGCCAGTGCAACATTCGTTTGGCGAATCATTTTTCCTCGTGGTGGTCTAGAGTGTATGTGCTGCATGCGCATACTTCAGGTTCATCTCACTCTCCCTTTCTTGCTTCCTCTTCTTTACTCTTACCATTCTTTTCGCGCACTAGCATGCAAAAAAATCCTTTTTCCAAGTACTGGGTACCTCGCAGGAAAAGAAAGTAGCCATGGGAGGGCTCCACAGTACGAAGGACGTAACCAGCGTTTTTGTAATAACGCAGATTTAGGCTGTGTGATCATGAAGGTTGACTTTTAGGCGAAAAAGTATTATTTAGCACAA